>CBVK0101985058.1:0-11271 GCA_900067695.1 Picea abies | reverse complement strand
TAGATATATATATATAAGTTTTTTATTTATTTTCAATGGTTTTTTTTCCTTTATAAATGATTTTTTTAAAGCTTTAAAATTTATTTGTCAAACCACAATGGAGATAGTTATTATTGATTGGGGTAAAATTATATCATCTAAAATGACCTACTATTGAGCTTGAGTAGATTTGAGTGGTTAATTTTGTATAATTCGAGAGCCCCAATGGTTTTTCAACACACTAAATCTATTTTTGCATTCATAAATGCAATTTAAACAATAGAAGATTGTGATTTCATGCAGATTTATATCGTCGGATTCCAATGAAAAGGACCAAAATTTAGAAAATTTAGACAATGCCATAATTTGTAAATTTACATGGTTATAACAATTACACAACACCATAATTTGTAAATTTGCATGGCTATAACAATTACGACTATAAAGGATAATAAAGTCAAATTCTCTAAGTGAATAATCAAACTGAAATTTTGAATTCTTGCATACATTGTCTAAAACTCCACAGGGGGGTATTGTAGCTAATAATGATGTTAAATGTGGTGATGCAATGGGGGAGTCTTGTACTTTTTACACATCGTTGCGGGAACTCATTAGGTGTAATAGTGGCCACTCACAACAAATATATTGCAATCAATCCCATCACAAATAATTTACCAATGGAGCATCCTCACATTTGTCCTTGACATGGTACCATATAGGAACCACAACAACAAACACCAAGTGATGAACTTAAGTGACACCCATTGTTGGCACCCAAATTTTTGGGTCCAATTTTGCATGCGCACAAAAATAAAGCTTTGTGCACTCATTTCATAGTTGTGCATGCAAATAAGGAAATGCACAGAGAAAATAGAGAAAGGGTGCATCAGACCGAGGTTTTTTAGTAGCTCTCCAAGTATAAAGACTACCAAGTGTGCAATAGTCCGAGTTTTGTCAGTTGTGATGGAAAACAAGAAGATGCCCGCCAAAATCAAGAAAAAAATCACTGGGAAATATCTCAGAATGATTATTTCCAGCATCAGATGAAGACGTGGGGCGATCCAAAGATGATTTGGCCAAACAATTAATATTTTCCCTGATGTAAAGAGTCTATGTGGAGCATTGGGAGGAAACATAAGTGTGTGAGGTAGTTGGATCAAATAAAAAAGTGAAGCAGATAAGAAAGAGACAATGTTCCCCAACAACGAAAGTTATAAAAATGATCTCTAGGCTCAGAACAAGAGTTCGCTAGTTTGTATGTAAAACAATTGATTGGATATCAGCCTTGTTATAACCCTAAATTTCTCTAAACATGCATACTTGGCATTTGGTCCTCTTGCATTTTTTGTCAAGCCATTACTGAGTTGCTCTTCTAAAAAAACCATTTTTTGAAAATGTACGTGCCCTGCACCAATATTTCCCGCGTACATATGTTGGTTGCACCACTACAGCCCACGTACGTACGCATGTTGCACCACTACAACCCCGGTATACTTCCAAAAGTTGCAAAAAATTAAAAGTTGCAAGGAATTTGTTGAGATTACGGGCTATTAGGTAGTTTCCCAACTAATCCATCACCTATAGCCCATCACCGAATCAAATAACTATCATTTTGTCATATAAAAGGGTCTCATTCCACATCTAGACATAAGAACATTGAAACTCTGCTCATTTCACATCCCCTCCTTGCCCCAAGTAATTGCATCCCTTTTGTGAGAATTGCCTCATAATTCCTCAATTTGCCCTTCCTTCCTCCATCAGAAACTCATTTTACTTCCTAAGAAGAAGGTTGAGAGGAGAAGCCATACAGAGGTGTACTTGGACCTTGGTGAAGAGGATCCTAGACCAGGTTCATGGAGCAGTAGCCGGCTTTGGTTGTAAGTGATCATTGTATTATCAATAAAAGAAGTACTTTTCCTGTCCCAAATCATGGTGTGTTGAATGTTTCTAATGATTTATGTTTTAATATTCTAACGTCTAACCCTAAATTGTGTATGAATTGCTTGCTTGTAGCTTTATGTTTGTCTATCTTTGAATGCAGACCAACCTTGGGAGGAGGCATGCAACCGACAAAGCTTTCAAGCGTGAGAGGATCATCACCGGACGCAGAGTAGAGGTATAGTTACCCGATCCTTCTCATTTTTCTTTTCTTGTATGAGTCTGGGGTATGTTTGGGGTAGTTAGAGAAGTAGGAGACTTTTAAACGGTTATTGATCTTCCTACATTGTAAACCCTGGTGTAGCCATAGGGGGGTTTTTCCCGCTAGTAGAACTAGCAACCATACTGGGGAAACCTCTAGGGTTTTAGGGGATTTTTTGGGTGTTTGATTGGTTTTCTTGTACCTTTTGAGTTTATGATTTGAGTCTATTGAGTCTTTTAAGGGATTCTGGTCACTTGTTGGTGCCATACCAGTTCTCCCTTCCCTATCATTCAGTCTATTTTTATTTCTTTTTTTTGAGAAATTACAGAGGTGTACGTGTCAGTGCCCTATAGTGGGATAGCCCACGTACATACGCGCCCTGCCTAGTAAACAACTCACGTACATACGCAAGTTGTTGAAACAACAGTAGCGTACCTGGTTCAAGAAATTGTTTTTGAAAAAGAGACATCCAACCTCTTTCTTGATTGAGGTTTTACTTCTCAGGGTTTATTGGCAAAGTTCAGTGTCTCTGTTTTTACAGTCATAGCTTGGGTTAGATGTCAGTTTTCTAGTATTTTTGAAAGGTTTCTTGCCTTTACTTCTGAAAGGGTTTTAGGCGAGTCTTTGAGTTTTTGATCAGCCTGTTTGGTGTTTTTAGTGACTCCCTAGGATCCACAGTGGGCCAAAGGCAATTTTTCGGTCTTGTCTTGTATTTTCTTTTTCCCCTTTCATTTGCTTTAAAGAAAAGAGAAAAAATATTTATTTCAAGTTTTTCCTATTTGAAGCATTTTCAAAAAAAAAAAGGAAAAAGAATTTTATTTCTTAGTTTGGTAAAGTAGATGGAGTTAGTTATTTTACTTGATAGGAAAAATAGTTCATTTTTTAAGTTCTTTACTGATTTATTAGAACTTAAGTAGCTCGTAGTTGAGCAAAATTTTGTTTTAGGTCTTCTTTTTTAAGATCTTGAAAAACATTAGTTATGAAAAAGTTGGTTACAAAGAGCTAGTTGTGAATCTTTATTTTTCACTAGAAGTAATTTTTCTTTCAGTTTCGTTTATTCCTCCTCTTTTCATCTCTCATACACATCACTAGTTTCACTGCCATATCCTTAGCCTTGAATTAGGTTGGAGAGGAAACTCTTCAAGGCTTATAAAAAAAACATTGGAGTCAGAGCTAGGGAGTGTAAAATTCCAATCACGTAAAAGTTATCCGGGACCCCTCTCTAACACAGGGGATAAACACGAGGTCGTGTGAGGAAAGGCAGTGGAGATAACCCCTCCAAAGCTAGACTAAACATAGTGGGAAACACATATTAAGGATATGGCGTGGGATACTATTGCTCGCATTTTCCTATGGATCTTCGTGGACCTTGAATCCATTCGAGATCCTTAGTTGCCTTCCAGACCACTTGCTTTCTATACCCTCGATAGGTTTCAGACTTGTTATCCTACTCATTGCGGTCCACCCGACTGTTGACTGTACCCACATGGTGATTGTTTAAGAGCTGGAAATTTAGTTGCCTTTATTCTAGGGACTTACATAGGTCACTATGGGGGTATACCATGATACCTAGGGTAGATTTCATGTCACACTTTGCAGAGTATACCCGGAGGGTGCTTCCGTGTTCGAGTTGCACTTACACCGGTAAGTTGCTCTAGTGTTGGTTGGCATAACTGTTCTTCCAACTAGATAGTGGTTTGCTTGGTTTATCTTGTAGGAACTTTTCTAGTGTGTGTTTGGTTTTAAATGTTAGTTAAAGCCTTATTGTGTCATTGATATTTTCACAAGGTGGAATATCAAGAGCTCCACTAGTCGCGAAGGGTTCAAGGCCTCCCACCAGTTGCATTAGAGCCACCACCGCCACCGTTACGGCGAAGACTTGACCAGCAAGGGACTTACGAAGCGATCGGGCCATAGGAAACTGTGCCCGAGCCTACTCCAAGAGGAGATTACTTGAATCTGGAGGAACCTATTGTTTATGACTTTGGAGCGGAAGCTCTCAAGCTAGCCAACCCTCCGATCACTGACTTGTCTGCGCCAATTTTGGTACAAGTTGTCCCTCCAAGGGTAACACCTTACGGGCATTAGATATTCTTACAAGCAGCTATGGAAGCAAATGTTGCTACTTCATCCAGGAGTCCTCACACTCCCTTAATGGTTGTCACCACAGGGGGTATTCCGTCTCCTAACCCACCTTCGTCAGTTCAGACCATAGTGGTCTCGAGCTCCTCTACCTCAGGCAGTGGCCCAATACCGTCAACAATAACGACCAATGCTCCATTTACACAGAGTGCGACGAGCCCTCCATTTTCATATGGGATGCCTGACTTTGATACGAACTTTGTCCTTACCTTCTCCACCCTACAGACCATGGGTCTAGTGGAAGGGAGCTCAAAATCTCACTTGCAAGGGTCCATTGGGGGCACCTCAGCCTCCTATAATGTTATCCCTTACAATGGAGGTCATATGCCTCCTCTGTCCCCCTCGCTCGACGGTTCTTTACAGCCACCTGTCGGGCCGAACACGAACTAGAACTTGTTTGGAGTAGGAATTCTAGGACCTTCTTCTTACACCATGTTAGTGGGATCCATGCAGTTCTATTTTTCCATGCCGGTAGGGACCAGTTCCCTCGCAAGGGATGTCGACAGGGGGAAACCCCTTCCATGGTAAATGGAACCCCGGGCAAGGCTCGGTACCTATGCCCATCAAATCGGCTGGGGGAAACCCCTTCAAGAATCATTGGAACACAACGCAGGAAGTGATCCCCACCCAACCCTCATCGTCCAAATATGGGAATCAACCGATGATATCCCAGTAAATGTAGTTTCCACACGCTAGTCAAGGCCATGGTATTTACCAGAAACCTGGCCAGCGATCCAACTTTTCCTCGCAACCTAGTGCCATTCAAACTCCAGGCCCCCTTTTTCCTATACATAGTACCCAACCAAAACTACCGTTTCTAGAAACATTACACTTGATATACTTGTCAAGGTTTCTTAACGACCCGATTTGTCATGATCCGCATTGGCCCCCCATGCCGACTAAGTTTCCCTCAGATATTCTAAAATTTGAAGGCAAGCCTGGCGAAGATTCGGGTGATCACGTGACAACTTTCCACCTATGGTGGTTGTCAAACTCACTGCGAGATGACTCTATACAGTTGTGCCTATTTCAACACACTCTTATTGGGGGTGCCACGAAATGGTACATCGAACTCAACCGCTCAAGATATTCTTACTTTAGCGATTTGGCGATGCTTTTCCTGAACCATTTCCAATTACCCGTGAGATATGATGTCGTCACCGAATCGTTGGCCAACTTTGAGCAGACTAAGGCCAATCATATCTCGGATCACATATGAGAATGGAAACGTTGGAAGATCTTGATCAAGGTATAGGTCCCACCAGATTTCCTGCTGGAGTGGTTCCTGAAGTCTTTGGTACCACAATTATCCAAGGACGTTGCAACTTCGAAAGTGTTTTCAGAGGAGGAGGCGATTATGAGAGCATAACAGCTCGAACTGATATACTCTCAGGCTAGCTTATTCTCTGATATTTTTCTAGATGCGCCACGGTCCATCCTTGACAAGGCCAGACAAAATTTTGGACCACATGCCGATGGTATAGTTGGTTAAACCCGAGTAAAGTCCATTGATCAACTGTCAAATCAATTGCAACAATTGTCGATACAACAGACAGTAGCCAGCTAGACCTTCGGTTCGGTTGCTCCCCCTACCCAAACGTCAGATGTACACAGTGTGTAGTCGACGAACCCGAAGTCCAACCAGCAGCCTGAAGGAAAGAAAAAAAAATGAAACAAGAAGGGTAAAGGGGATAAGAAACCTAACAACAATGCTAGCAAGAGAAATGCAGAGAAGAGAAAGTTGAAGTATCCATGTAACCTTTGCATGAAGGACTATCTGAATCACTTGTTCCCTCGACTTGTGGAGGCCCATAAGTTATTGGCACAGTAGCAGCCTGTTGTGCTAACGAACCCATTTCCACATGGGAAAAATATGACCCAAGCCTCTTCGAGAATGGATGGGGGCAGTGAGGGACCCTCCGTGTCTTCTAGTAATCCATCAACCATGAATGTTTACATGATGAAAGGTTATGCTTACATAAATACTAGGGAACACAATTACAGAATGTCGAAATATGCCAAAAAGGGTAAAGAAGCCAAAAATGCACTTGTTCCTCTCCAGATTGAGAGGACGATGGGAGAAATAATGACACGCATCCTGAAAGGGGTGTTCAAGAAAGATTCTCATAATCCAAATGCGAGGACCACCCAGAACTACTCTGTGGTGGAGGATTTGTCACAAACCCCTTGTGCGATGTTTTCTTTGGAGATCCTCTAGACCTTCCCTTCATAGAGAAATGCTTTGTTATCTGCCTTGGGATCTATAGAGACTTGTAATCTGGGAACGATCATTCTCAATACGATCGACTTGAAACCACATCTCCCTTACCACGTTGCCTTTCAGATAGTAGTGGCTTACCCCACAAAATCTTTTACCTGGAATATATTCTGGATGGTGGTTGATGAGAGTGCCTTGACCTACGTGATGTCATTGGCATGTTGGAAGGCCATCGACCAACTTGTTTTATCTTCGTCACCTACTCTTCTTACTGTTTTCGACGATCATTCTTTCAGACCACATGGAATCATCCCTTCTCTCCCCGTGCAATTAGGAGGGAAGACCATACACGTCGAAGTTGAAGTGGTCAATGCACCTCTCGACTACAACCTTTTGTTAGGAAGGACCACATTGTGTTTCAGATAGTAGTGGCTTACACCATGAAATATTTTACTCTGAATATTTTCCATACAGTGGTGACGAGGTCGACTCAACTTGCGTGATGTCGTTCGCGTGTTGGAAGTCCATTGACCAACCCATTTTTTCTCCATCACCTACATTTCTTACGGCATTCAACAATCATTCATCCATACCACATGGAATGATCCCTTCTTTCTCCGTGCAGTTAGGAGGCAAGACCGTGTGCGTCGAATTTGAAGTGGTCAATGCACCTCTCGACTACAACCTTTTGTTAGGAAGGAGTTGGACCTATGCAATGCATCCAGTGGTTGACAAATTTTTTCGAGTCTTGTTGTTTCCACACGAGGATCGAATTGTAACCATTGACTAGTTGTCCTTCTCTCGGCCTGACCCTTCATCGGGGGCATCCACAGTCCCGATGATTGATAACCCTCAGCCAGGCGTCATCAATGTAGGGTTTGGTTTGTGGCCACTGTTGATGGTTACTTTCGATTACCCACCTCCTTCTGGCGATATCAAGCTTATATCGTCTACCCCCGACCAGCCTAGGGCTAAAATCTTTCAAGTGTTGTCATTCTGAATGACTTACTTTCACGATCCGTGGAATCTTCCTTCCCCATCGGACACGATGGAAGGGATAGGGCATTATGGCATGGCCATGCCCTTGTCCACGATAGAAGTTGTGTATAGTATTGTCCAGTAAGCTTCTACTGACCCCGATCTGACTCCCACACAAGAGTTAGATCCAGTTATCGAGCCTATTTGGGATCAAGGTTCCCTCACCACTATAGATTCTTTAGACTTGGTCTTGCCCTATGATGAAGCAATTATAGAGGCATTGGCCAGTTGGATAGACACTAGGATGATCCCCATCACAGATCTTATTTCCTCCCGAAGTTAAGAAGAATAGAGGCAGGTGAATTCATGTTGACTATGACTGGAGATAGGTCTTGTCCTATTAATCCTCTTGCTATGCACACAATTTACGCCGAGGGTAATATGGCAAGTATCGTTGAAATTATCCCTATAGATATCTCTAGAACCCATGGTATTATGGAGAATGTTTTCATCGGAGCGGAATTCTCCCCCAAGAAGATTCAAATCTATACATACTTATTTAAGAAATTCCGTGACCTTTTTTCCTGGTCTTACGAGGAAATGCCAGGAATCAATCCAAGAATCGTCGAACATGAGATAATGACTTATCATGATGCCAAGTCAGTCCGACAGAATATTCGTTCGGTGAATCCTCCGAAAGTGACAGATATTAAGGCTAAAGTAGAGAAAATGCTTAAAGTTGGTTTCATCTACCCCGTACAGTTGATGCAATGGGTGTCAAATTTCGTTCCGGTTAACAAAAAACAGGGTACGATTTGCATGTGAATGGACTTCCATGACTTGAATAAGGCATGTCCAAAGGATAATTTCCCCACCCCATTCATTGATTGGATTGTTGATGAATGTGCAGGCTGTGAGGTCTTTTCATTCATGGATGGTTTTTCGGGATATAACTAGATTCCGATCAAACCCGAAGACTAGCATAAAACAACTTTTATCTGTCCATGGGGCACACGTGCTTATCGTAATATGCCTTTTGGCCTAAATAATTCTTGAGCCACTTTTCAATGGGACATGTCTTTTTCTTCCCACGACCTTAGATAGGTAGTTGAGGCTTATCTTGATGATGTAGCATCACGCTCTCGCAAGAGATCTGATCATCCCACACACCTATGACTAATCTTCGAATGATGTCGCTACTATCAGATTCGCTTGAATCCTAACAAATGTAGTTTCTTCGTGACGTCGGTTCGTCTTTTAGGCTTCATAGTTTCGACAATAGGGATCATGGTCGATCCTTTTAAGGTTGAGGTGATAGTTTAATTGCCTCCCCCATGCACAGTCCCCCAACTTCAAAGCTTATAGGGGAAAGTGAACTTTCTACGGCATTTTATCACAAACTTTGCTGAGATCACTAAAGGGTAAATGCGTTTATTGAAAAAGGGAGTCCCTTTCTATTGGCACAAAGTCGCTCAACGCTATTTTGAAGCGTTGAAACTTTCCCTTACATCTGCCCCTCTGCTCCAGCCTCCCAATTATAATAAATATTTCTTATTGTACTTGGCCTTCGCAGAGTCGACCATTGGCATGGTCTTGGTTTAAGAGCATTATCTTCTCGAAGAGAACGTGATTTATTACCAGAGCCGAGGCTTGGTTGGGCCAGAACTCAACTATTCCCATGTTGAGAAGCTTGCGTTGGAAGCAGTGCATGTGGTCTAGTGTTTTTGTCATTATATTATGCTTCGAAAGACCACCATCATCGTCATTGTGAATCCATTTCAATATTTTTTGACACGACGCATCATTGGTGGAAAGATCAGTAGACAGATTGTAATCCTCCAAAAATTTGACTTGGATTTTATGTCCGCAAAATCCAAAAATTCGATGGTCTTTGCGGAACTTATTTCGGAACTTCCAGTTGAATAAGGTGATGTTACGCCCGAAGAATCACCTATTAAAGGAGATATTTTTCTGATCGCATATTCGGACCCCTGGTATGGAGATATACTAGTCTATCTCCAGTCTTTGAAGTTCCCTGCTTCTACTTCTCACAACGAGCATCGACGAATTCTCCATCAGGAATGAAACTATCTCATACTCGATGACACTTTGTGTCGTCGAGGTGTAGATTGCATTCTTCATTGGTGCCTTATACACGAGGAAGCATAACTCGTTCTTAATTACTGCCACACTTGAGCATGTGGTGGCCATTTGTCTGGGTTGGAAACAACCCAAAATATTCTACGAGCCAGTTACTTTTGGCCTACGTTAATGAAGGATTACATTGAGTCGGTCAAGAAGTGCCACCCGTGTCAGATCTTCTCTCAGAAGATGAGGGCACATCCTGCTTCTATGTTTCCCATCATTGTTGTTGGTCCTTTCACCAAGTGGGGGATTGATTTTACTACATGCCACCCATCTTTAGCTAAGGGGCATTGTTATATCATCGTAGTGGTATACTACTTCACAAAGTGGGTCGAGGCTATGCCAACATTTAACAAGGATGGCGAAATAACAAATCTCTTCATTTTTAACCAGATAGTAGCAAGGTTCGACATCTCGAAGGATATTGTCACTGGCCATGGCAGTCACTTCCAGAACAAAATGATGTTCGAATTAACATCAAATATTAGGTTGAGGCAAGAGCATTCATCATCCTACTACCCATAAGAGAATCGTCAAGTGGAAGCTATGAATAAGTCCCTCAAGACTATTCTGCATCGAACGATCAATTTTTCTAAGTCAAATTGGCATTTGATGTTGTACTCAGCGTTATGGGCCTATCTAACGTCCGTAAATACTGCCACCGATTTCTCACCTTTTCAACTCGTTTACAAGATGGAACCAGTCTTGCCGATAGAGTGCCAGATCTCGTCTTTAAAGTTGGAAGTAGAGTTATTTCCAGACACTTCATTGCTTGAGGAACGCCTATTATATCTTGAGCAACGCCATGATATAGCCTTGGACAACAAGGCTCACAAACAACGAGTCAAGTGTCAATATGATCGGTCCATTCATCCTCAAATTTTCTCCGAAGGTGATCTTGTCCTCATCTATGACCAAGATATGGATCCTTTGGGGCTAGGCAAGTTTAAGCCCATGTGAATCGGACCTTTCATTGTGAAAGAGGTATTAAAGAAGGGCGCTATTGTCTTCTTGACTTTGAGGGAAATGCTTTGGCAAAGCCTAGAAATGGGCTCTACCTCAAGAAGTATTACTCATAGGTTGGTTTCCTGGGTGACTTCTTATACATATGTATAGTGCTTATACAACTTTTTGTCTTTTTATTTTATGGGCATGTCATTATTTATGTTATCTTTTTCACTATGGAAGATGTCAAGTGAATTGGAGGTGTTCTTTGGGTTCGTATACAGCGCTATCCGACACACTCAGAGGCTTGCTTCCATAGCTTGGGTAATTTTCACGCCTCATGGCCATTTGCTATCTTCTGGAGGTATCTGTCTAGGTGATGCCACAAACAATGTCGCCAAGTAGAGCGCAGTGATAGAGTTGTTTCATGACGCTTTGTCGCATGGCATTTCTCACCTCCGGGTTTACTTAAATGCTCAGTTGGTTGTGTCCCAGTTAAATGGAGTTTATTGCATTTTTTATCCTACTTTACAATGTCATTTACTTAGGGTACATCTCTTAGAACGTTTCTTTGATTACATTAAGTATATCCATGTTCCTATGAGATTAAATAAAATGACATATACTCTAGCTAATCAAGTATTAGATTGGCATGTTACACACACATAAAAAGAAGCAAACACATACACATGTACATACATTTGTAAAAATGTGATCCATAAGA
>CBVK0101985040.1:0-17791 GCA_900067695.1 Picea abies | reverse complement strand
TTATTATCTGAAATTATCTCTTTTTCAAGGCATTGAGTACTTTTTCTGAGGTTTTTCTATGCTATATTGATATTTGGTTCTTAACAGTTACAGATCTTTGTTAGTGCATTCTCGAGAATTTTGTTGAAGGCTTCTACTATGTCATTTTCCTGTGGATGATATGGTGTGCTCTTTTGATGATGAACTTCAAACTCTTTGAGCATCACGCATATGGTGTTGTTTATGAAGTGTGTGCCTTGGTCGCTCATAAAAACTCCCGAGCACCCAAATTTGGTGATTACTTGTTCAAATAAGAAGTGTGAAGTTGTCTCTATGCTACAGTCTTTTACTGGTGTGACTTCTACCCATCTTGTTAGGTATTCCATTGTGGTGATGATGTATCTTACCCCTGTTCTTTTGGATGGTGGGTTAATTAGTCCCACAAAGTATATTTTCCATTTATCAAATGAATGTAATGTCACTTGCGGTCGTAATGGCATATTGTCCTTTCTATTGGGTTTTCCTACCCTTTGACAAACATCGCATCTCTAATAGTAATCTTTCGAGTCTCTATGGATCATTGACCACCATAATCCTATGTGTAGTACCTTCTGCACAATAGCATTTCTACATAATTCCCTCCTGCCATTCCCTCATGGGCTTCTACTAAAATTCTTGGTCATTCATGCTCTAACACGTACCTTTGCAAGATTCTATCTACGCCCATCTTGTATAGATGTCCTGCGATCAGTTGATAGTTGACTGCATAGACTACCAAGTTATTCTTCTGCGCAGTGGTGTATTCTTGTGGCACAGTACCTGTGATCAAGTACTGGATGATCTTTGCAAATTAGTCATCAACAATCTAAACTGAGAATAACTCTGCATCCAAAAAGTTGTCTTCTGACTTCGTGGGTTCCTCTCCATTTGTGACCTGTGATAGGTGGTCTGGTCCTACATTCAGTTTTCCTGGTTTAACTATTACCTCAAAGTCAAATTATTCAAATAGAAATAACCATCGATAGATTCTCCCCCCCAACACTGGTTTGTTGACTAGGTATTTTAGGGTTGAGTGATCTGTAAACATCTTAAAGTGTTTTCCCAATAGGTAATGTCTGAAATTCTGCAGTGTGAAAACCATAGCTAGGCCTTCTCTTTATGTCATGTTATAATTATGTTCTAAGTCTAATAGTTTTCTTCTTGCAAACTCTATCGGGTGATCCAAGTCTTTGGCTCCTGGTTGTGCTAAGATAGCTCCAAGTGATATCGTTGATACATCTACATGCACATGGAATGTTTTTTCCCAGTCTGGAAATACTAATATTGGTGCAGTAACCATATTTTCCTTCAAAGTGTCCAGACCATGTTGACATATGTCGTTCCATTGATATTTTGTATCTTTCCTTAGCAACTTTTTCATTGGTGTTGTGATCTCCACATAGCCTTTGATGAATTTTTTGTAGTATCCTATGTGGCCTAATGTTGTTCTTAGCTAGCAGATTGTTTTTGGTGCTGGTAAGCTAACAATGACTATGATAATTGTTGGATCCACTAGTAAGCCTTGTTTGCATACTATGTGGCCCAATAGTATCCCAAACAGTGTTCCAAATATGCATTTCTTGATATTCAATGATATCTGGCACTGTCTACATCATTCCAACATTAGTCATAACACTTCCACATGGTGTTTCAACAAACTATAAACTATCCAATCCTCCAGGTATACTTTGAGAAATTGATGGATGAATTCCTTAAATGCTGTGATGACCACTCTAAAGAATATGGTAGTTTCATTGTTTAGTCCAAAAGACATGTTTGTTTACTGATAAGATCCCCATTCCGTCGCAAACGTGGTCTTGTGTCTATCCTCCTGTGCTATCTTAATCTGATGGTAGCCTGAGACTCCATCAGTGAATGAGTAAGCTTCGTGTCCCCCCACATTTTCTAACACTTCATCTATAAATGGTGTAGGGAATGGGTTGTGTAGGCATGCATCATTCAACTTCCTCAATTCGATGCATATCCTGATCCCTCTTCCTTGTTTCTTGTTCTGTACTACCATCAGGCTTATCCATTCTGATTCCTCAACTGGTTCGATGATGTTGGCTTCAAGCATCCTATCGATCTCATCTTTAACTTTCTATTTATATATGGGGTTCAGTCTGTAAGGTCCTTGTTTAATAGTTATCACGTTAGATCTAAGTGGTATCTTCATTTCTCCTAATTCTTCTGCTATACCCTTCATCTATGTAAATGTTGTGGGAAAAAAGTCGGTATATTCGTGCAACAATTATGTGATGCTTTCTAAGGTCTTCTCATCCTAGTAATCTCCAATGTTGGCTATTTTGGGCTGCTCGATAGTTTCGATGTTAAACTTCTTTATCTTGATTGGCACGAAAATGACTTCTGATTCTATGGGTGGTCCTTCCACATATGTTTCACCTTTGACTTCTTCAATCTAAATATCGTGTAGGTCATCTTCTTTTGGTGCTTCTTCTTGTAAATGGTAACATGATAGTAGTTCCTTGATTGTCTTCTTATTCCACTGTTGCTCTTCTATAATAAGTTCTATTTTCTATTCTTCAATGAATATGATTCCTCTAATCCATTTCAGGTCCACATCTATGTTGGGGTTCTCATGCCTGAATGATAAAGTGACGGTGAAGTTCTATTGCAATGTCATCCATGTTGTAGTTCCTTTGTGCAATTCCTGGTCTGTATACCAGTTCACTGGTATGCCATCTAAAGTGTGAATGAAGTGGTGAGGCCATTCCTCTGGTGGTTTCATTCTCCATAGTGTTTTGCACTCCTCCGAGTGTTTCACTAGTGTCCCTAGTCCTTCATATTTTTGCTATTTTTTATATGCCTGTTCTTCGATGAAATGTATGCGCAGTAATAGCTTACATTGATACCAGTCTGTGATGGTCTACTTGTGCACGCCCCACCATATTGAGAGCGTGGCCTTGAGTGCTAAATCCAGTGCTAGTAGCCTTTGGTTCTCTAATAATTTGTCTTCATATTGTGTCAAGAATGTTTCCAAATCATTCAGTCCATGGAAACTAGGTGGTTCTCTGATTTATATGCCTATCCACTATACTGCACAATCTATTATTGCACATCTTCTTGTGGATACTTCGTGTAGTCTCTGCTGTCAGTTTTCTAACCCAGTTTCTGAGTCTGTTGCACATGAAGTAATTCTCCTCCAACTAAGTACCCTATTTGCAGTTGGGTTTACGTAATCCTCATCGCATGTAGTTGTTCTGTACAACTAGATGATCTCCTCTAAGTCTAGGCAAATGGGTTCTATGAACCTCTCCCCTTCTGATGGATCTAGTGGTGTTATGACCCTGTAATCTCCAGATTCAAATTTCATTTTCCTTATTTTCAAGTTAATTATGGCCTATTTTTCAAACACCCAATCTAGACAGAGTAGTGTTGGGTACGGTGTTGTTCCATCTACTATTTCAATGACTTCAAAGTCTTCTTTAGTGCACACTCCATCAAGATCTACTATTACTCCTTTTAGTCTACCTATTTGTAGGACTCTATGTTGGTTAGATATTTTTAATTGGACATTTGAGTATCCCAATGTTGGCTCTCCCATGCATTGCCAAGTCTTCTTGGGTAGCACATTCACTTTGGATTCTAGGTCTAGTATAATGTCTCCCATATTGAAATCCCCAAAGTTAGCATTTACTCTAAATTCCCTACTTGTTCTTCTTCTGGTGTGTAGGTGATTGATAGTTTTTGGTTCTAGATTTTCTTTCGTCTTGCTACTACATTTATCTAGTATGTTGTTGGTGCATCAATATGCCCAATGTATATCTCACACTCATTTAAATTTCAATCCAGGATTCATAATCGAAAGAGTCATTACACCATATGTGCCAGATAGACTGCTCATAAATGAAATTATTAGGATTATACAAAATAAAACACTTTCAATCAAATTAATTTAAGAAAGTTAAACAAACATGCTTTAAATCATCAATTACCTCTTGTAGACATGACATAGCTATTAGGAATGTGTTTTGGGAGGGAGTAGTCTAGTATAGGTTTATAACAGAGGCAAAATAATATTAGATATAAGGTAAGATAGGGCATTATCTTATGTCAAAATAGAGACTCAACATTTCCCCCATGTTGAAGATATTGCATGTCCTCATGCAATGTTATCAAAAACTGATACCCAAAAAATTCTTGCACAATTGGACCCTCCTCTGTTATTCCTCAGATTGCAAGATGTTAACACCAGAATCTTCATTCTTCAATTCCTTCTTGATCACCCTAGTGTAATGGACCAACTGCAAGACCTTGTTAAGTTTGGTAGAGACCTCTGCATGCTGATCTTTCAATTCCGCATTCTCTTCCTTCATATGCTTGTCCAATATTTTGTATTCTTCAACTTCTTGCTTCAATCTCTAAATTTATGTTAATAACATTTGTTCATTCAGGGGTTTGTCTAGGCTTGGTGTGAGTACTTTCTTAGCCACCATATCTTGAGCCTCTTTTTCTTTCCTCAGACTCCTCAGAGCCTTCATTATCATCTTTCGTCTGCTCAGGGGCTTACCTAGACTCGATGTGAGTGCCTCCTAATTTACCACCTCTCGAGCTTCTTTTCTTTTCCTCAAATCCATCAAAGTCTTTGTTACCAACCCTTTCGTCTGGTGGTCCTGCATATGGGAGGCGAGGCTTTCTTAAACTGGCTGACAAGAGTAAGAGTTTCTTCAAACAATTTCCTTTTCTTCAATTTACTAATAAGGGTAGGCCTGGACACCTGTTCCTCCTGTGTTGACTTGTCCTTTATCTTGTGGGCTTGAATTGTAAATTCTAGAGTTTTCTTCTACTGGAAAACCTGTATTCCTATCCTAGAATATTGAGGTGTGGGCTCTGGAGATTTTGCCTCCTTTCCTTCTAGTTTCTTTCTATTTTTACTTGTCACTTTAGCAGTAACTTCATAATTACTTTTCAATTCTTTAGAGGATTTCAGAGGGGGTTTTATAGTTGGCTCTGATAAAACCTCATGTTGGTCCATCTCCTTCTTCTTTTGTTTCTTATGCTATGATCGTTGGTCGTTAGGGGCTAGGACCGAGCTATATGCTTTAGTTGGTGCAAACTGTTTGTTTCTTTGTAAATGGAAGTCAGGGGTCTTCTCTATTTGACTGGCTGGTTCTGATGACATTTCCACAATTGTTTCAGGAATGCTATCTAATTGACCACCTGGTTCTGAGCCCTCTTTTTGTCTTTTACCACTTTGAACCGAAGCAGGACTTACTCTCTAGAATTGAGTGGTTGTCTTGTTTCGTAATATAATAGGTTCCCCTATGACCAACTTTTCTGTCACTAATTTCTCAATGGGTTGAGATGAGTTGGGCATAGCAGTGTCTTCTTTACCTCATGATATCAATTTTTTTGTCTTTCGTTACTTTTCTGTTGGATCCCTCACTGTGTGTCCCTACCTCCTGTGCCTCGAAAGACTTAGATTTTTCTTGAGCGAAACTCTGTTGGAGTAACCGTTTCCAACTACCCCCTTGTGTTTTTAAAGTATGAACAACTAGAAGTTTGATTAAACCATGATGATGAACGCTTGTCTCAGGTTTCTTGGAAACTGACCTCACCCCTCTTGCCATTTTCTTTAAACTCATCCATAAAAAGTGGGGAAAATTAATCTATGGTCCTCCCTCGAAATGTGATAAAAGATTTAAATGATAAATGAAGGTCACGACATATCTTCCCTCGTAGGTGAGGAATTTTTGCAGACTTATAAGCATCATTCAATATTCTTCTTTGATGTAGCTTCAAGGACACCCTTGGTCCAATCGGGGTCATGATGTTCTGGCTTGAGGAATTATTTGTAGAGATTTTTGTCAACGATCACTCTCTTGAAGTATTTTTCTCTAGCCATCGAGAGACTCATAGCTTCTGCTATAGTAACCTATACAATTGTTAACTTCATATTCCCAAGCTGCACATTTTCTCCATCATATGTCTATGCAAAGATGAGAGAAATTCCCTCATGATGACCTTTAAATTTCTCCAAGAATGGTACCCACCCTACTTGTTCATATTTGTTATTGAAAGCCTGATATTCTGTTGTTTCTCTGTATATTTGAAATATGGGTTCATGCCTGTTGACCCCCATGCTAGATTAAACAATTCTCTCGGGTGGATAAATCACGGACAGAGGGTCGAGGATTGAGTACCAGATGATAGAGTATCGGTTGGGAGAAAGATACAAGGGATACAGAGGCATAGGGTGTTTGTAGATGGTGTAACAACAACAGTAAATAACACTCATTTGGATGGTAGAGCCATCCAAAAGAGTGTTTATAAATGGAAGTGTAGATTGCAACAATCACATCGATACTCATAATGATATGGTGAGGTAGGTAGGATCTACTAACGGTTTTCGGCTTGGTGTCGGACGATATTCACGAAAGGATGTGGTCATTATGATCGAGACTTGTGTATATGAAATTGGCTAGGATCATTACTCAATATGCTATGAGTTGTGGTTCGTGTATAGTACGACAATGAATTGTGGGTTTATTTACTAGATAAACAGAGGAAGTATGAGTTTGATACGATAAAATACATCATGACTTCGCACTCTTGATATTTCGCATGACACTTCCTCCTCAGGGAGGTGAGGTCTAAGATTTTTACAGAGATTCATGACAGAAATAGGGGTACGTCATGATCCAAGAGCAATCAGATGTTCTAAATGCATATTTAGTCTAATTCCTAAATAATACAAAAAAAAAGTGTCAAATATGTATATCCTAGCACTAATAACTGGACAACGAATTGGAAATTTGATGAAAGTTACCCGTCATATTATTACCAGTACCGGATCACCTGTGTGTAGAATTTGTAGTTGATACGGAATTACCTAAGTGTTGGATCACATAGAGGTGATCATTGATGTGAGATAAGCACAAAAATGAACATTTTTGTGGACCTTAAAAATCTTAATACTGATTCTGGTGACAAAGATTTATAGGAATAGCTAGTGTTATGTGGTCAAATTTGTCTGGAAAACCCTATAGTTGCCAAAGTTTATAGAGGAATAATGAAGGAAAGCTTTGTAATAGGAGGGTACTCTGTAACGGCCAGTGACTGAGATGACATAACTCCTTTTCTTCTGGAACCAGGGTGACCATGCTTTTGCTGGAATTTCCTCTTTTATTACAATATAATAATAATCCTAACTACTACTTTTCTGTGGATTTTTATCGAGCCCAGATTAGTTAATGCTCGTCGGTATTTTCAATTTTATAGAGTCTAAAAAAATTAAAGGAAACTCTCTATACTGTCCCGTGGATTTTTATCGAGCCCGGGCCAATTCCTGCTCGCTGATATTTTCAATTTTAAAGAGTCTAAAAAAGTTAAAGGAAACTCTCTATACTGTCCTGTGGATTTTTATCAAGCCCAGGCCATTTCCTTCTCTTCGGTATTTTCAATTTTAAAGAGTCCGAAAAACTTAAAGGAGACTCTCTCTCTGGTAGTGGTCCTCCTTATTTGTTTATCTATATGAGAATACCACCAATTTTTCTTTTGTTCTTTGTTAGTAAAAAAAAAATAAAGAAAAATTTCATCTCATGACAAACCTATGTACAAAAAATAAATTTATACAATTTGAACTTACTATAGTAGGTCAGCAGGAGGGGAAACCATCTTGCTTACTAGTTTCATTTCGAAAGTTTGAAGAACATTTTTGACAAAATCCTCCTTTGACAGAGGTTTATGATAAACCTTCAGCCAATGTCCATATACAACAAGGGAAGTCTGATCTTCATCAATAGTTTTTATCCTCACTGCACCATTTTCATAGATTGTATCAACCTCATATGGCCCCATCCATCTGGTAAATAGTTTTCCTTTAAAATTTTTGAATCTGCTATCATATAGGAGAGCCTAATCACCTAGCTGGAAGGACTTTTTTTTAATGTACTTATCGTTCCATTTGGTCCTTTGCTCTTGTATTAGGGTGGTTCTTTGTAGAGAATTATGTCTTATCTCATCAATATCGTTCAATTGTAATAGCCTCTATTTTTTAGCTTCGTTCAGGTCCATTCCTAATTGCATGGTAGTTCTGAAGGTCTTTACCTGAAACTCTATGGGCAGTAGTACCTTCTTCCCATACACCAAGTCATAAGGTGTATGGCCTGTAGTATTTCTCTAGGATGTTCTATAGGCCCACAAGGCCTCAGGCAACCTATCAGCCTAGTCTTTGTGATGCAGCTGAACAATCTTAGTGAGGATGGCCTCTATCACCTTGTTGGTCAATTCCACTTGGCCATTGGCTTGGGGGTGATAGGGTGAAGAATTTTTGTGTCTGATCTTGTATTGTTCGGTAAGAGCCTTGACCAAATTTGAGTTGAATTGTGTCCCTTGTTCAGTGACTCTTTCCCGAGGCACCCTAAAACGAGTGAAAATTTCCTCAAAGAGAAAGTCTACCACAAATTGTTCATTAGATGAATACAGGGCCTTGGCTTCTACCCATTTTGTTACATTGTCTGTGCAGACTAATATGTTTTTTTTTCTGCGGGACATGGGATTGATAGGTCCTACAAAATCTAAGGCCCATTTTTCAAAGGGTTCTATTACTACTTGGGCTTGGAGTGGCATTTCATCAATTGATGTAGGCTTTCCCATTCTTTTTCAATCATCGCAGCTGGCCACGTATTTCTTTGCATCCTTAAAAATGGTCGGCCAATAATAGCCAAATTGTAGGATTTTGTAAGTTGTATTTTTGTTAGCAAAGTGGCCTCCAAATGGGCTATCATGGCAGGCTCTAAAGATATCTTGCATTTCATCTTCCCGGACACATCTTTTGATTACCAAATCAGGTCCCATTTGGTATAGGGTATCCTCATGCCACATATAATTGGACTTAGCTGAATGATTCTTTGTTTTTCTCTGGATGCCATATCTTGAGGTAGCTTGCTAGTTGCCAAATAGTTGGCTGTGTCTACATACCAAGGGATGAAAGTAGAATTGGAAAATAAATTATCATCAGAAAAATCATCATCTACTGGAGTACTGTCACTTGTATGGATAAGTCTAGATAGGAAATCAACAACCAAGTTGTCTCTTCCAAGCCTATCTATGATAGTGATATTAAATTCTTGTAGTAACAACAACCATATAGTTACTCTAGCATTTTTGATAGGTTTATTCATTAGAAATTTGATAGTTGAGTGGTTAGTGTGCACAAAAACTTTGTATCCTGTTATATAGTGTCTAAACTTGTTGATGGCATGTACTACTGATAAAAATTATTTCTCTATGACAGTATAGTTTGCTTCAGAAGGTGAGAGGTTCTTACTAACAAAGTATATAGCATAAGGAATATGCCCTTCCCTTTGTCCTAAAATAGCTCCCAAGGTGGTATCTGAGGCATCTGTACAGATATGGAAAGGAAGAGACCAGTTTGGACCTCTCAAAGCAGGAGCACTTGAAAGTTTTGTTTTTAAGATCTCAAATGAGATTTGGCATTTCTCATCCCAATAGAATTCAGCATCTTTTGTTAGTAGTTTGAAAAGGGGGGCATATAGGTTTGTAAAATTTTGAATAAACCTCCTATAGTATCCGGCATGCCCTAAGAAACTTCTGATTTCCTTTTATGAACTAGGGATCTTAATTTGGGAAATAATGTCGATTTTGGCAGGGTTTACTCTTATTCCGGTACCGCAGATGTGGTGACCTAGAACAATTCCTTCAGTAACAAACATTCTCGATTTTTTGTGACTGAATGAGAGGTTGGTCTCCTTACATATAACCAGTACCTTCTTCAAATTATCCAATGCCTGTTGGAAATCATCCCCATATACCGTGAAGTCATCCATGTAGACTTCCACACAATCATTGGTTAGATCAGAGAAAATAGCCAAGACAACCCTCTGAAAGGTATTAGGGGCATTGCATAAACCAAAGGGGAGAACCCTATAGGCATAGGTTCCCCAAGGACAGGTGAACATAGTCCTATCCTGGTCATCTGGTGAAATTTGTATTTGGTTGTAACCACTAAACCCGTCCAGGAAAGAAAAGTACCTCTTCCCAGATAAGGTATCCAAGACCTGATCTATGAAAGGTAAAGAGAAGTAGTCCCTAAAGGTGGCCTTGTTTAGTTATTGAAATTCCACATAAATCCTCCATTTCTCATTTTTATTTGGTACAATGACTAATGGGGAGACCCATTTTCTATCTAATATAAGGTAAATGAAATTGGCTTGTAGGCGTTTTTGGATTTCTTCCTTTACTTTATCTTTCAAGGTTGGGTTCATTCTTCTCTGGGGCTGTCGGATAGGTCTGATCTGATTGTTAGTATAAATATGATGCATACATGTATATGGGTGGATCCCTTTCATGTCAAAGTAATCCCATGCAAATGCATCTGATTTCCCTTGAATCATTTGTACCATCTTTTGTTGTTGATCTATTTCTAGGCTGCCATTGATATACAGGGACTTTCCAAGACTAATTTCTATAGCTTGGACAGTAGATTCCTTCCCTTCCTATACTTTTGAAAGAGTGGTTATTGTAGAAGTGGAAGGGTGCCAAATTTATTGAAATTCAGGGCTAAAGATGTGTGTGTAGTTAGGGAAAGATTGGGGATAGTAAATGCATGCCGAAGAAACCAAGAATAGACTTAGGATTTGATCTTTAGAGTGTTCTTGTACACCTTTTACTTGTTCAAGTGTCAATAAGGGTTGAGTACAGTCCTCCTCCCCATAATAATTCTCCAACCAGAGAGGAACTTCAGTGGCTGGTTGGGCGGGGGGAAAAAGGATAAGTTTTTGACTTTGAGTGCCATTGGAAATTGTCATTTCTCCATATCGACAACTGATGAATGCATTAGTAGTGGCCAACGAAGGTCGGCTGAGTACAACTGGGTGTCCTAGTTTGGGGGATTTGGGATGGATTACCAAGAAATCCACAGGGTATTCCCAAGAGGCCAATGTCATTGTTATATCATCTAAACTTCCTGTTGGGGTTATGACTGACTTATCTGCAATCTCTAGAAAGGTTTGTGTAGGTCTTAAGTGATCTAGTTGCAGTGTTTTCATAGTGTTTACTGACATCACATTTATTGTTTCCCCTAGATCGATCAATGTGTTAGGTAAAGAAACACCATTGATTTCTATGGTTACCACTGGGTCCCCTGGATCATTATACTTGCAAGGCATATCTATTATAAATTCGGATAACTGCCCTACAACCCGTATGATAGGAGGTTCCTTCCTTTTTCTCCCTAGATTTTTAATGCAAAGGTCCCTTAGAATTTTAGCATAGATAGGTATGTCTTTAATAGCCTATAGTAGTGGGATCTTTACACATGTGAGATCGGAAGAGGATGAATGCATTAGTAGTGGCCAACGAAGGTCGGCTGAGTACAACTGGGTGTCCTAGTTTGGGGGATTTGGGATGGATTACCAAGAAATCCACAGGGTATTCCCAAGAGGCCAATGTCATTGTTATATCATCTAAACTTCCTGTTGGGGTTATGACTGACTTATCTGCAATCTCTAGAAAGGTTTGTGTAGGTCTTAAGTGATCTAGTTGCAGTGTTTTCATAGTGTTTACTGACATCACATTTATTGTTTCCCCTAGATCGATCAATGTGTTAGGTAAAGAAACACCATTGATTTCTATGGTTACCACTGGGTCCCCTGGATCATTATACTTGCAAGGCATATCTATTATAAATTCGGATAACTGCCCTACAACCCGTATGATAGGAGGTTCCTTCCTTTTTCTCCCTAGATTTTTAATGCAAAGGTCCCTTAGAATTTTAGCATAGATAGGTATGTCTTTAATAGCCTATAGTAGTGGGATCTTTACACATATATTCCAAAGTTTAGTCTCTAGATTATGTTCTAGAGGTTCCTCAGTTTTCTTTACGAGAAACCTTTCTGGTTAAGGGGGATTCATTTCATGGGGTGTTTTTGCTGCAAGGGAGTTGGGAGAAGGGATTTCTTGTGGTATTGGAATGTTTCTTTTTTCATTCAATGGATCAGTTATATGTTCTTCTCTTTGAACCATTTGGACATCTATTTGTTCTTCTTGGTTTGTGTGATTATGCACTTGTTCCTCTTGAATAACCATAATGGGATTTTTTTTGTTTACAATCCTTCCTGATCTTAATTCAATTCCATTAAATGAAGCTAGAATTATTACATAAGTAGGAAAGGTTTGTACTTCAACATTTTGTATAGGTTGTGTCGGTCTATTATTTGGGTTAGGGATAGGTTGTGCAGAAATAGGAGTAGGTCAAGGAGGGTTTTGGATGGGTGCAACTTGCATTGGTTTCTAGATATTTGGATTCATGGGTAGCGCAAGTAGTTGTTGTGGTTGTGGGGGTGGAAGAAGAGCAGGGGGGTTAAATCCTAGGACCAATTGTGAAATATTTGAAGGATATTGTGGATAGGTGGGAAAAATTTTTGGTTGAAAGGGGACATTTCCATATACAGGTCCTCTCCACCCCTATTGCCAAGTTTGGATTTGTGTCAACCACTGAGGATAAGACATGGGGGATACCAATTGTTGTTGGGGGTATTGTGTAATTGGGTCGGCAAATATGTTGGGTTTTTGTTGTCTCCATGGTCTCCTAGGGGGGTAGGATGTCTCAGGTTATCCTCCTCCCTTGAACATGGCCTTGAGTCTGAGAAGAGAAGGGAATTCATTAGTAGGATGGTCCTCTGTGCAAATACCACATATTTCTATAACATTGAGGGGGAATTCCTTTTCAGGGTGTTTCCTCCTACACTGATGACAGAAAATTGCTAACGCAACATTTTCTTTCTCTTGTTTTCTTTTAATTTTCATGGTATCTAGTTGGAACTGATGGTGTGTAGGATATCTGTTTTAAAGTTTTCCAATAGATTTCCTAGTTCAATCCTCGTGAAACCTCTGGATGTGGGTTTAGAAATTGGAAGAGGAAGTGAAGATAATGGAATGTTCTTCATAGCAATGTCTTTAGCCATATCCAGTATGGGGAACCCAAATGTCCTTGTTTCATTGGCTACCTTTCCCTCTTCTTCTGCCATGTTTCCAAGCAATCTATAGGGAGGTGGTGAATTCTCTCCACTGAGTGATGGTTCCACCATCGGGTTACCTGGTATCTCTGGTGGTTCCAAGGTTTTGTGTGGCCTTCCAACAACAAATGCAGCCTCTTCTATTACGACTTATTTTGTAGTTTCTCCTTCGGATGGGGTTGTCAGTGCTTCCTCCCTTTCTTGCTACCTTATGTCTTTAATATAAATAGTGGCTTCAGATATAGTGCCTTTTGCAGTTGTTCCAATTGCTTCCTTTGAGCTCTCTCCTCTGAGAATTTTTCCTGCACGAGTTTTTGATGAATTAGTATAAGGGGGGGGCGGGGGTTCTTTTTTGTTTGTTTTTCTAGTTTTTCTGAGATTTTAGGAGAAATAAATCTACCTTTATTATCTCGGTACCTATTCATAAAAATTAAGTCAATGAAATGTAGATTCCTAATTAGAGGTAGGAGCTTTGGAGTAACCCCACCAAAGTGGATGCTCAAGTTCTTCACTTTCATCTTACCATCTTCTCCCCACCCTCAAATTATCCTCAAATCCAATCCAATACTTCATCAAATCAAAAATAAAAATATGCTACCTGTTACCATTTACAACTCCCTGGCAACAATGCCAAAATGTTGGTGCATCAATATGTCCAATGTATATATCACACTCATTTAAATGTCAATCCAGGATTCGTAATCGAAAGAGTCATTACACCATATGTGCTGGATAGACTGCTCATAAATGAAATTATTAGGATTATACAAAATAAAACACTTTCAATCAAATTAATTTAAGAAAGTTAAATAAACATGCTTTAAATCATCAATTACCTCTTGTAGACATGACATAGCTATTAGGCATGTGTTTTGGGAGGGAGTAGTCCAGTATAGGTTTATAACAGAGGAAAAAAAATCTTAGATATAGGGTAATATAGGGCATTATCTTATGTCAAAATAGAGACTCAACTTATGTTTTGCAATATTTTCACAGATGAAGGATCACTTAATACTTTTATGCATGATTGCAAAAACCCTTTGACTGTACTTACTTTTCCCTTGAGTTTCATTCTGTTGGTATAATACAACGATGGTGGCATCTCATATTCTGAGACTTCCTTGACTGGTTGTGCAATTGAAGTCGACGTTGTGTCCTCCTTCTGAAATTGTTGTCTAGATTCCCTAAAAGACTCATTTTCTTTAGGCATGTCGAACTACTTCTTGGGGTCAATGTTCTTATTTATCCATTTGTTCTGTGATGGTTCCTATCAAACTACGTCATTTCTTGTTTTCGTTCTTCCATGAGTGACTATGTTGATGTTTCGTCTGTCATCCCTTGCTTCGATTGAAATCCATTGAACATTATGATTGTTTTGGTTCCTCTTTTCCTGAATATTTACTAGTAGTGTCAGACTTTCCTTTGTATCGTGGTTCAATGTGCGACATTACATACAAGTCGTTGGCAACAGTGGGAATTCCCATGCATAATGTCTTGGTTGTTGATGTTGTGACATGTGTTTGTTCCTCTACCATGTCTGAAACCTCCTCTAGCGCATCCTGCTCCTCTGTAGCCTGCGTGATCACCTCTCGACGCATTATATTGTGATGCTTGATTATACTACACAGTATTGTATTAGGGATATGGTGGGTTGTACTATGGTTGCATGTTATTGTAGGGTTGTTGTGCAATATTATACTATTGTTGCACAGTGTTCTATGGGGCTGGGGCTTGATTGAACTATGGCGTTGCTTGCCTAGTCATAATTTTAGCCTGTACTCTATATGCATCTGAATTTATTTCTCACATCAGCTCCATAGTTCTGCAATCTTTGTCATTATGGCCCATTGACTTACAAAAGGTGCAATATGAATTCTTTGGAACTGTCTAGTACTTCTGCATCATCGTGTAGTGATAAGGGCCGTGACCCAGTTTCTTGCATATTTCACACGATAATCCTCATTGTTGTAGTGGGTTTGGCATACTTGTTTCCATATATTGTGTGAATGTTGGGAATTCATTCTTCTGGTGTCCTTACATTCTGCATGTGGTGCACCAAACAACTTCTCGTTTTTCCTTGTTCTTATTCTGGTTCAACTGAAATGTTAGATTCTTCAAATCCTCCTTCAATTCCTCAATAGTTGGGTCTATTTGTTGGTAGTGGTTCTCTTCTAGTAGCAAGGTTGCCTGCAGAGCCTCTGCCTATGTCTGAAACTTATACTGTCGCAAGGGATATTTTAGATGTGGAAGTAGTGAGTTGACAAACAAGTTCTAGTGTTGCATTTCGTTCATAAGGTATTTTAGTTTTCCCTTTAGTCGCTTGAATCTCTGATCAATCTCCCATACAGACTCTCCTAGTTTTGGTCTTATCTCTATCATCGCATTCATCTACTGATCCTTTGAGCTCGACTTCTGGAACTCATTAATCAATAGTTTCTTAATTTTTGCCAGTGTCCTCGTCATCCCAGGGGCACTATTTGTGTCTAGACTCATGTACTAGTCTAGTGCGCGGTCTCTTAGCATGATTTCTAGCTGCACGAGTTTGGTATCTTCATCAGTGATCTATTTTGGCTCCCACATATTTGCACAAATGAACAAGTGCTTCTCTGGATCGTTTGCTACTTCTCCTTGAAATTCTGGTAATCTGATAGTGGGATCATGTCCTTCCATTCTAAATACTGAACTACTACCTCCATCGTCCGATGTAGATACTTGATTAATACTTCCTGAACTGGCTCCTCTAGTTGTTTCTCCTACAGTAGATGTAATTCTTGTTGTCGGACTTCCTCCGACCTTTGGTTATATAAATGGTGGTGTTCTCTTTGGTGTATTAGTTGAACATGGGTTTATGGGTTCCACATTGACATTAATATGAATAGGATGGCTGGCTTCTCCTCCCATTCTTGGACCTCTTGTTTTCCTCTCATAAGTTGCGTGCAATATTTCCTCCATATTCTCCACAGCCTAGAGATCCTCTACCTCTTCCTTATTTCTCGCCAAGCCTTCCCTTGTGGATACGAATCTCTTATTGGTATTCACCTTATATTGGTAGGGTACTCTGCTATGCGTCATTCCTGGTGATGCCAAGATCCACTTAATCTAGTCATCATCCATCAGGATCAAGTCCAATATTTCCTCCTCCTTCTTGCCTTTATCCTCACTTTCTTCCATTTATCCTCTCTCTGTCAGTGCTTCCCCCCATCCCCCATGCATGCAGGGAATTCCAGCTATCTAATTCCATTGTCATTACACCTTTGTTATATGGAAATATTTTAATAGAAGTATATAGGGATCAAATGTACCTTCCTCAAGGTCCATGTAGAAATTATTGCTCTGCTGCGATGTATGAATTCACTCTGTTGATTGCAAACTCTTTGATGAAGCCTGCCACAATACTTTCAAGCCAAAAGTCAATTGTGTGGGTGAAGTTTTTCACCTACTATAACTTCTCAACCTTACTGGGGTCTACTCTAGTTGTTGGATCCGGTTCGTCGCATGGTGATCTTTCAACCTTAGTATCCACTCCTGTAGTAGGTGGGGAAAATCATAGAAAAAGACTTCATGTAAATCCGTAAACACGTATTTATCTAGATATTTTCAAGGTGTGATGTTAGGGTTTCTATTGTCTTTCTAGGCAAACTCTATCTCTTTGGTTCTCAACCAGCCTTTGATTTCTACTTTTGTGGGGTTCCAAGGTCTCAACAATCCCTTCTAGTGGCTCAATGGTCTTCTTGTTTCACTCATTGTTTTCTCATGCACTCTATCTCATATACACAGTCCTCTCTTGTTCCTTGTTGGCCCTTGACCAAGTTTTAGGAGTTTCTTGGTCATTTTGACCTATTTTGGGACTTCGACAGCCTGTTGAAGGAGGAGCACAAGACGAAGTAGAGATCACGGGATCTTGGGCTCCTTTTAGGCCAATTTTGGGTTTTGGTAATATGCAACGGGAAAGGGATGTTGGTCCATGGGTTTACCCATGTTTAGACCTATTTTTTAATATATAAATAGATACCTAGGCAATGTAGGAAAGAGTCGATGAGCTAAGTGCCAAGTGCAAGTAATAGTTGTATATTCTCTATGAATGTTGTGTGAGACTTACAAGGCTAAGTGAAAGTGACTGTAAGAGAGTGAGTAGAAGATTTTATGCATAACCTAACTCGGGGAAGGAGGATCTAGCGAGGTGCGTGTAGATCTCCTATCATATGCGGAGTGGGGTTTGTATGGCTCTGTGCATGTAGATGACTAATTGAATATAATAAAGAATAAGAGTTGGTGGATGTAGCCCCAGGAGAGGGGTGAACCACGTAATCACTATGTTATCTTTCCTAGCACTTGTCTTAATGTGTTTATGTCTTCTTTTCTTAGTGCTTTGAGATGATTAGATATATTTTCTTATGCTTAGTGTTAATGATGTATGGAATGTTATATATAATATACATGAATATGCTGAGTGCTTGATCAGTTACGTCCAACCTATTTTACTTATGCTAAGTGATCATATATGGTAGATTACTGTGAGTACTGCGAGGCTCTATTTTATCAGCAAAGTAGACAATGATTTCATGTTAAAGAACTAACGATGCTAAGTTCTTTACTAAGTTGTATAATCATAGATCTGTGTTCCAGTTAAGGTTGCAGACACTTGAGTCCTACAACCACCCTTGCCTCTACCTCGGTTGAGACTTCATCTACTTCGTAGGTGTTTCCAAAAGGGACGAAAACTAGTTTTTTGTTGGTGCGCTCTTGTAGCGTTGAACCCTGGGTCTTCCCCT
>CBVK0101985030.1:0-16227 GCA_900067695.1 Picea abies | reverse complement strand
TGGTGTGTTACACTTCTTGTCATACAATGCTTCAAATGGGCTCATTTTTAATGAGGTTTGATACACATTATTGTAAGAAAACTCTACTAAGTGGATATAATCCTTACATTTGGATGGTTGGTCTATCATATACATTTTGAGCATGTATTCAATTATTCTTTTGGTCCTCTCCGTTTTTCCATCTGACTCTAGGTGATACGCTGTAGTGAGATTTAAGTTTGTCTTAAATCCTTTGAATAAAACTTTCTAAAAATTGGATGTGAATTTCGGATCTTTGTCTGAAACTATCGTCTTAGACACCCCATGTAACCTAACAAATTCTTTCATGTAGATCTCTGCAATATTTGTTGCCTTGTGTGTTGTCTTCACCGGCATAAAAATGTGCAACCTTCGTCAAATTATCCACCACTACCATGATGGAATCATGCTACTTCACTATTTTGAGCATCTTTGCAATAAAATCAATTGTAACCACGTCCCATTTCCACTTAGGAATGGAAATTTACTGTAGCATGCCCACTGGATGTTTATGTTCCGTCTTCACCTTTTGACACTCCAAGCGTCTGATTATACAATTAGCCACTTCTTTCTTCATTCATGATCAAAAGTATTGGCTTCTTACAATTGAAATTGTTTTCTGATATCCTGGGTGTCCAACATATGATACACAGTGCATTTCCCTCAACACTGTATTTTTCATCTCACTTGAGTTTGACACATTTTTTCTTTGTACATGAGGAATCTTCCTCTTTCAACGCATAATTTTTAAATTTCTGTTGTAAATTTCCTTGTTGAAATGTTTCTTTTATCTGTAAATATTGTTGATATGAGTTTGTTGCATCTAAAATTTTGTTTTTTAAATAAGATTTGTACTCATGATAATGTATGTAATATGCATCTCATGTTCTCTTCTGTTGAGTGCATCAAGCACTTGATTTTCATTTCCTTTGATATGTTTGATTTCAAAGTCATATTCGCCCAGAAATTTGAGCCATTAGTTTGCTTGGCATTTAATGTGAGTTGTTCAAACAAATGTTTCAGACCATAGTGGTCCGTTCTTAGCTCAAATCTTCGACCCATGAGGTAATGATTCCACATTTTTAGTACATGTATAATTGTTGCTAATTCCAAGTCATGTGTAACATAATTCTTCTCATGCTCTTTCAGTTTTGGGGACTCATAACACACCACATGATATTTTTGAGTGAGGACTCCACCAAGCCCTTTCTTGCACACATCCATTGACACTACAAAATATTCATCCAGATCTACAATTTTCAAGACTGACACACATGTCAAAATTTCCTTCAGTTGTTGAAAGCTCTCTTCACACTTGGAAGTGCATTCAAATTTCATTCCCTTCTTTTGCAAAGAAGTGATTGGGCTTGCAATCTTTGAAAAACTTTTATGAATCTTCGACAATAACCGTCAAGACCCATGAATGATCTGACATCTGTGATATTTCTTGGTGTTGGTCATCCTCTAATGGCCTCTATCTTCTCAGGATCAACTGTTATCCCATTTGCTGAAATAATGTGCCCCAAGTAGTGAATATTCTTTTGATAAAATATGCACTCACTTAGCTTGACATACAATTTATGCCCTCTTAGAACTTTTAGCACCATTCTTAAATATTGTTCATGCTCTTCCATTTTTTAGTAGATGAGTGTATCATCCAAGAACATAATCACAAAATTGTCCATGTATTCCCTGAACACTCCATTCATCAGGAACATGGAAATAACTGGTGCATTTAATAGCCTAAAAGGCATTATTGTAAATTCATTATGCCCATATCTTGTTCTGAACGTTGTTTCACTACTATCTTCTCCTTTTATCCTCACTTGATATCAAGTGAATTTTGGAAAATATTGTTGCACCTTTCAACTAATCAAATAAATCATCAATCCTTGACAAATGATATTTGTTCTTTATGGTGATCTTATTCAACTGTCTAAAATCAATACACAACCTTAAGGTTCCATCTTTATTCTTCACAAAAAGCATTGGGGCTCCCCAAGATGACACACTTGGCCATATCTACTCCTTCTTTAACAACTCTTCAAGCTGCATCTGCAACTCTTTCAATTTTGGTGTTCCAATTCTAAAATGCGCTTTAGACACTGGGACAACTCCTGACACCAAATCAATAGAGAAATCAATGTCTCTCTTTGGTGGCAGTGTTGAGATTTCCCCAAAAACATCTTCAAAATATTTCAAGGTGGGATGATCAATATTTTCCACTTTATCTATGGCTACCTCTTCCTTATGGGTTGCAAAAATATGGCATCCCTTCCCGAAACTCTTTTTTAGCTGCACAACTAAAATTTTTCTAACAATGATAACTTTTGAAATGCCTTGAACTTTTCCTTGATTCCTCTCTTCATCAAGGAAAATGATTGTCTTGTTGTAACAATATAGGAAAACATGATGTGCTTCCAAACAATCCATGTCAATTATATAGTCATATGAACCCAATGGTATGATGTTCACATCTACTTTTGTGCTGAGTCCATTCATGTGTATTCGTCAATATTTAATCAACTCATTGATTTTCCTCTTAGCCCTTGTAGCTAATTAAACTAACCAATATTTCTCATGATTACTTCTTTGTAAATGAAATCTTTCAACAATTTTAGAGTCTATGTAACTATGACTAACTCCATAATCAATTAAAATTGCTATGGCCTAGTTATCAATATGACCTTCCACTTCAATCATGGGGGATTGATATTCTGCTTGCTTGTTATTCAAGACTGCATAAAACCTTGACATGTTTCTTCCCGTGTCTCCAACCGTTTCATCCTCCTAAATGTTATGGACAATCCCAATTCTTTCTTCTTTTCAAGGGAAGTCCCTATATAAGTGATTTCCTTCACATCCCCAACATTGTACAAGTTGTTGCCTTAACTTTTTCCCAAATGAATTTGGCATCCTAGAGTCATTTTGGGTTGATTGTTCTTGCTGATTTGCTTATGAATTGTTCTTGAAAAAGGGTGTTTTAAAAAATTTCATCCTTGATAATTTTTTACCCTTCATATTTTCATTCTAAGCTTTCTGGAAAATTGACCTCCCTCTATTATTCTCATAAATATGTTTTTCTCTCCTTATGGTCTCCTCCAAAATTCCAAAATTCCTGGGGCTATAATAGTGTATCTTATCACTGTAGAAGGAAGGTAACCCACTCAAAAACCTTTGGAATTTAACATTTTCATCCTTGATGAAGCCAACAGACTTCAACAATCAAATAACCTCTTGTCATATTCATTCATTGTCATGCTTCCCAACTTGAGTTCAAAGAAATCTTTCATCTTCCTCTCATAGTAATGATGAAGCCAACAGACTTCAACAATCAAATAACCTCTTGTCATATTCATTCATTGTCATGCTTCCCAACTTGAGTTCAAAGAAATCTTTCATCTTCCTCTCATAGTAATGTTCAGACAAATATTTATTTTGGAAATATCTTTTGAACTGTCTCCATGAGACCTTCCTCTCATCAAGGTGTTTGGATTGCTTAAGTTGATCATACCACATGGCTTCCTTTCCTTGCAATTTGTAGGTTGCAATTCTAACTCCATTTCCAACAGCCAAGCCTTGACCTCTTCTCCTTTCCTATGATCACAATTGAAAGTTGGTGGCTTGATTTTTTTGAGTTCACCTTGAAAAATGTATAAATTAGGAATTCTCCTCTTCCTCCGGATAGGGGACACACTTGGGGTGCTCCTTGACCCTAAACTCGTATGAGCTCTTCTAGTGGATTACTTTGGGTAATGATGACACATGCTCATATTCTTTGACTGCCCGCCATTCCCATGAATGGAATATGAATATTGTAACTTGTCCAACACTAACTGCTTACTTTGTGTCAGATTCTTTATTGGCTTGCCTCTGCAACATATTTATATTTTGAAGTATCTCTTCTTGAGATTTCATGATCTTTTCATTATCTGCCTTATAGCTCTTCACTTCTCTATGCTGACTTTTCATAGTTACAGAGTCCTACCCATATCTTCTTCCATTAGTCTATGTCTCATCATTTCTCATGCTGACATGCATACCTATGATCTCCTACTCATGGTTGTAAGATCCCCAAACATCTTCCATAACTCGAGTCCTCATATAAGAACCAAAATTATTTCCCTGTACCTCTAATTTTGCAAGAAATGTACATGTAATAATTATTGTTAGCACATGTATACTATAAAACATTTCATTAACTAGAACTCAGGTTATTTTTCATATCAATTTATGAAGGACACAATACACTAAATAAAAATATGATTCCTTAGACAAATTCCTCTCTAAAACAACTCTCCATTGGATGTATTCATGCCTCATTCTAAGTTATGAGCGAAAAGTTACAATATTTACAAGATGTAATTTCCACTCATTGCTCTGTTTTCATTGCTGCAAAATTGATTTATTACTTTCTGAGAAATTTTTAGTGCTCAATTTAAAATTCTGGGTGGATAGATGGAATCTCCTCAAAACCTTTCCAACGACTACTCGTTTTCCCAATTTCAAGTTATGAGCAGAAAGTTATGGCCAATTGAAGTTTTGATTGTTTTCTCATTTTTACTCTGTATGCTACATGCGTCTTCTTTCTCTTCCTGCACATCTTTACGTACCTAGATTCCAAAATTGGTTCCATGTATAAATTCTATGGTTCATAATATTTCCATAGGCTTCTTCTGTTCCTCAAACAGACTTCTGAGCAAGGAGTTATTCCCTTTGGAAGTAAATTGGTGCTAAAATTATACCCTTAACTTTTTTAGCTGTAACTTTTTCATACGAGATTTGTCTTGCACCCTAAATAGCTCATTGTAAAACTCTCTTTGGGTTATTTTATTTAAGCTACAAATATTGGGTATACCAAGGGTACATCCAGCGCTTGTGACTTTTGACTATATGAAAATGTTGTTTGGGCCCTCAAAATTGCTCTGCAAGTTGAAGACCTTCGAAAAATATAAAATTTCCATGGAAAAATCACTGGTTTACTGTTGTAATAGTCTACCAAAATGACCTGCGCCTATCATTAGTTATTTTCCTTCCTTTCTACTCCTTCTATTCTTCCTTTTCGAAGCCCCCATGCAGATCTGTGATGTATTATGCACCAATATTCAGAATGCGCAAGTTCTACACACATTGTTAATATTTAGCACACATATTGCGCACCAATATGCAGTGCATAAATTTTTTATACCACACTCCAATATTCAACGCACACAAATTTTGTACCACACACCAATATTCATTGTACACAATTTCCACAACCTTCAATGCCAATATTTAACGCATGTACCATGCACCAATATTCCATGCACATTACAAGTTCTGCACTGTGCAACACCAATATTTAATGTGCATACCGCACATCAATATTTCACACGCACCACAACTTCTGCATCGTACAACACCAATATTTAGTATACACACTGTGCACCAATATTTCATGCACACAATCAATTCTGCACAACGTAGTGCCAATATTTAGTGCACACACACACACCAATATTTTTTGTGCACCGCCAATTCTACACTACACAACACTAATATTTAATGCACACACCGCACACCAATATTTTTTGCACACAACCAATTCAAATCACGCAACGCCAATATTTAAAGCACGCACCGCACACCGATATTCCACATGCACCACCAATTATGCACCGTGCAATGACAATATTTAACACATGCAAGTCCTTTTTTCGCTTACCTGATTTTCCATATTTCTAGCTCGCAACCGTTGAGACCATCATGAAAATTCCCGACTTGCTTGTTTAATCCAAATTAGTCATTTGAAAGTCGAAATGATTCCTCCATAACAACCATTCTGAGTGCAATTTCGACTTGAATTTGCTTAGAAATTTGGGTATTTCACTCTCTTCCCCAAATTCGACACAACTCAAACACTAAGATGATGAATTTACCAACTTCATGCTAATATCTGGCCCATACAAGTTCGGTGTTGAACCAAAAACTTTGATACCAATTTGTAACATCCCCCAACTTAACCGAGGAACATTACTATGCGAAAATACTTATAAAATAAAAAATTATGCTAACTAGATTGTTGTAGCTTACTAGATACGAATTATACATAGATTTAACTATTGTATGATATATTTAACTATATGTAGCTATAACATGCTGAAATGAATATGACTGCAGTTAATAAACTCACTTTTAACAAAAAATAAATCATTCACATACATATAGTTAAGCACAACAATTAAACTCATGAAATAACTCAGAAAAACAGGTAAACACTTATCTTTTAAAAAAAGTTGTGCAACCAGTTGTTTGGGATGGACGTTCCACCCAACCATACTCTTGTTGTTCCATATCTCAACAACAAGTCACCCATGCGCCGAGGCTATGAATCCACAAGAAAATGGTGTCTCTCACTGTCCATTCACAATTCAAATATCCCACAATTCACCAATATTATTCTACGACTATCTCAATTTTCCACTAGCTCTCTTCTTCTCGACCTACCCAACCCAAGGAATGTACCCCTCCACTGCTCTTAGTCCATCGAGCGTCCCATTAGTTTATCATGGTCTCTTTGGCGCAAGTAACAAGGAATCTCTCTACTAGGAAACTCAAGATAACTCATTGCTAGGAAAAATATCATGAAAACAACAATAATCACTTGTTGTTATAGTGAAACTCACACAAGAGTTCACTCTTCAGGTCTGACAACTTTGTTCTTTTGCAAGCTTGACAACTTGCTTATTTTCTTCTGCAAGCATGAAAACTTACTTCTTCAGTCTTTAGCTCCAAAAACTCTCCAGAATTCACCCTCCATTGTTGTTTCAGTTCTGGCGCACTTCTTGTTTGTTCTTTGTTTGTTTTTCATGCCCAAAACATGCATGTAAAACCGTCTGTTCCGCCCATACGAATTTCCCAATTTCCTTTATTTTCCCAAGCCAGTTGACTACTCCCTCTACCCAATGTGATTGTACTTCATCCCCATGCTCCCAATAACTATGGGATGTGATTTTCTACACCCATCCTCTTACACGAGTTTAATGATTCAACTCTCATACACTCATGGGAAAATCAGAAGGTTGTCCCAAATGGTAATAAAATTTAGCAATATGGGTTTAGATTAATACCCATAAATAATTCCCCCCTTTGATCCCTCTTAGACACTTCCTTCTTTTGTGGAAAACTCATCTCCCATCTCTATCCATATCCCCTTGCAACTGATATTACATTTGATTTATCTAAAAACATAAATACATTTCACATATTATATTTCTTAGTGATAAACAAGTCACAATTATGGTGTTTTTCATATTATATATTGGTCACTTTGGGAGTTAGTTGGGACTATGGGACTCTAGATAATTGATGACTCAATGATTTTAGTGGATTTTTACTATAATTATCATCTAATAGGCAATATCTTAAGGTGATTTTAGGTTTTTGGAGGAGATTCATCATTATTCATTGTATCATTGAGGAGAGAGCACATGAGAGTCTAAGGAGAGCTCAAGAGATTTTACTCCTTTTCTCACCATGGGTAAGGAATGTGCTTGTAGTTGCTTTTTTATTTACCATGCGTAGTGATAAAACAAGATGTAGATTTTGTTTACTATATTTTGTGTGATTTGTGTGTATTTGGTTTTCGGTTTTTTCTACATTGGCACTATGAAAGTGTCAACAAGCTCCATTGCTTTGGTAGTAATATACTCTTTCTCTTCTTTAGTTGGTTGATAACATAGTCACCAACTTAACGAGAACTCTACTTAGTTCTCGTTTTTTGGGGGGTCACATTTTTTACCTCGTTTTGAAAATTTGTGCTACTAGTAGCACTCCTCTTCATTTTTAGGTTGTTTTTTGATATTTTAAATCTTCTTATCCATAATGTATTCACATTATTTTTTTAAATGCTTATTTTTTCATCTATTTTTCAAAATTTTCTATTTATTTTCAACCATATTTTTAATCATTTTTCCATGCTTCTTTCAATGTTATAAATATTGTATACCATTTACTTTTTTGAAATTAAGATTTTTCATATAATTGTGTCTCCTTAATTAATTTATGGTTCCATATTTTTTAAATATAGTGGAAAATAACATTTTTAACACATTTTTTACGTTTACTTCAATAGATAGAAAATAATTGTAGTTAAATAACACTTTTTAAATATTTAGCAAAAAAATATAATTTTTTTTTGATAAATTAAAATCTAAAAAACAAAGAAAAAAAAACAATTGAAATTAATTAATTAATTAAATTTTTTATTTTTATTTTTATTATTATTATTATTTTTTTTTTATAATTTGTTTTTAAAGAAAAACATAAAAAACAAAAAAGGGAAAAAAAATAAAAAATTATATATATATATATATATATATATATATCCTGAGTGGGCCTAATGGTTATATATATATATATATATATATATATATATATATATATTAAAAAAACTAGAATAAAATATTTAATACAAAATTTTAAAAATATTAAAAAAAAAATTTAAAATTACCAACAAAAAATAAAAATTTATCTTAAAAAACTTAAATACAAAATTTTATAATTTAACTCTCTCTCTCTCTCTCTCTATATATATATATATATATTCATAAGAAAAAAATGTGATATTCATAGAAGCATATACATGTTATAGTCTTTCATGTCAAACCTTGGTAGGTTTCCTTCCGAGATTGTACTACCTATACATCTTTCTACTTCATAACAGGCCTTTAATGACCTTTTTCAAAAACCTTCTACAAAACTGTTCCATCTGTCCAAAAACATTTACAACCTTACAAAAAAGAAAAGGGACTTCTTCAGAGGCGAAATTCCATTGCATCAGTTTATGTGCCTTCAAAGAAATCATAAAAGTTAAAGGCTCCTTTTTGCAGCTGTAGTGCTTTATTTGAGAGTTCATTTGCTTTTGTGTTCATCCCGCTCAGAATGTGCTGAAAGGAAAGCCATTCGAATTCTCTTAAAGTAAGCTTGATGTCCCTTAGTAGTGAGCCCAACATGGGTTTCTAAATTTTGTTGAGACCCCTTGCCCAGCCGATCACCAACTTGGAATCACCGAAAACTTGTAACTTTGACATGTTTTTTTCTTTGCCAGTTTCGAGGAGGGTCCATAGTGCTATAAGTTCGGATCTGTTTCTTGTTCTTCCCCCTGACGCATATTTGATGTGAATATAGTGGCTGTGTTTGATAAACAAAACCACCCCCACTTTGCATGATGGAGGATGTCCTTGACTAACCCCATCGAAAAACCCCCATGGGATGGTGTAATTGATGGGAGGAGGGATTACAATCCGATATTTACTTGCCCTGAGCTCTGTCTTGAATTCTTATTCTTGAATGATCGAGATTGCTGCAAAGACCTCTGGGGGAACATACTTATCTTTAGAAAAAACATTGTTTCTTGCCCACTAAATGTTTGAGATCATGATACCTAGAAGACCTGCATATAAGGATGTTGTTTTTTCTTGGATCCAAGATTTGAAACAATCTTCTATAGAGCCTTGGTTCCAATTGGACTTGGGTTTTAGCTGATATTTTATTATATGCACAACCTTTTCTGCATAGGGACATGAGATCAAAATGTGGGTAATGGTTTCTTGATTTTCCTTGCATAGAGGACACCTGCTGGGTCCACACCATCCTCTCCTAAGGAAATTATCCCATGTCAACAATTTATTGTTTAGTGCTATCCATAATGTCAATTTACATCTGGGAGGAGCTTTTATTTTCCACAATGGCTTCCACTACCATTTTGGGTGTATAATAGAGTTTTCTTCTAGCTAGGCTTTGTAGCCCAACTTGACCGAATATGAGTCGTTCTGTGGGTTTTTTGACTAGCAAAGGGAGTCCACAGAATCTCTATCCAAGGAAATGGAGTTCTATCATAGAAGGGAGATAAATGAGTCCCATTCGTCCCACAGTTCTAAGGGGAGATCCAAGGAGTCTACGTTCTTCCAACCCAGTCTCCCTCGAATCCGAGGATAACCAGAGTTTAGGTCACTTAGGAAGAAAAGGTTTTTTTTTTTGAGAAGAAGAAGTTAGGGAGGGGAAAGTTTGTAGTTGTTTCCTGCTCCCAACCATGGGTCTTCTCCCAGTTTCACCTTTTCCCCATTTACAATGTGTCATACCATCCAGTTGCCAAAAAGTGGAAATGCTTGCATAAGAGCTTTCCAGACAATTGATCCTTTGGAAAATTTCCTAGGCTCTTAGAACCATTCAAAGATAGAAAGGGTATGAAAATACTTGGATTTCATAACTCTTACCCAAAGGGTGTTTCCCAAGGTTAGATGCCAGAGGTTCCTTCTCGCTAAGACTCGAGAAAAAAGTCTTATGTTATTTAAACCCCAGTCTCCCAATTCTTTATGGGAAATGATTGAATTCCAATTGACCAAGGGAGGGCCTCCATGAGCGTTTTGTCCCTTCCATAAAAGGAGAAAACTTAGCAAAAGATATGATCCAAAACTCCCTTAGGGATTGCAACTATTGAATTCCAGTAAACATGAATTCCTTCTAGGACTGTTTTGATTAATACTAGTCTTCCTCCTCTAGAAAGGAGTCCGTTGACCCAGATGGCTATGCGAGCCTCAACTTTTTTGATTAACCAACTACAATATACTTTTCCATAATTGCATGGTTTTAATTTGAAACCAATATACTTGAGACCTTCAGAGAGAGGTTTCTTTTGGGAGGGAAAGGTATTGGCAATGGAGGACTCTTCTTCTTTCGTGCAATGATTAAGAAATAGACAAGATTTTTACATGTTTACTTTCATACCTGTAGCTCTACATAAGAGGTTTAAAATATCCTTAAAGACATTCAGATTCCTTTGAGAACCAAAAAGGTTGCAAAATATATCATCTAGGAATAACAAGTGTGTTATTGATTCTAATTCAGAGACTGCAAATCCTCTTAGGAGGCCATTGGAACTTTCCTCCTTTATCAAATAGCTAAGTTCTTCTACGACAATTAGGAAATGAAAAGGAGAAATGGGGCATCCCTGACGGAGACCTATGGAGGATTTGAAGAAACTAGATGGAGCTCCATTGATAAGGATGGAAAATGAGGTGCTTTGAATGCACCCTATTACCCAATTGACAATTTTTAAGCTCATTCCCATGTGGATAAGGACCAAATGCAAGAAAGTCCAATTTACACAGTCATATGCTTTGGAAAGGCCCAATTTCAGGATGACTGCCTTAAGATTTCTTTTGTTGGCATAGTAGAGCATTTCATGAGCGATGGAAACCATGTCGTGTATCTATCTGTTGCTGAGGAAGCTGAACTGCTCTTCCCCAATGAAAGAACTTAACATTGGTCTAAGTTTCCTAGAGATGATCTTGGATATTAATTTGTAGATGACATTGCAACAAGAGATCGATCTATAATACTCAAAGGAAGAAGGGCATTGTTTTTTTTGGATAAGACACATGAAAGTGGAGTTGAGAGGACCATGAATTCTTCCTTCCTTTTGCGATTATCTTACCACCAGTAGCAAATCGTTTTTCATATGGTCATACAAATATTTAAAGAATTCCACCATAAATCCGTCTGGGCCTAGGATTTTTCCATTCTTCATGGAGAACAACATCGGCCTCAGTTCTAGTTCCGACACTTCTTCTTCCAAGGATAAATTAATTTATTTGGATAAGACAGTAGGGAATTTCCCCACTACCTCCAAGATTTCTTGAATGGGGAATCCGAGAGGGGATGAAAAAAGGTTGTTGAAGAAGTTTACTTTGAGGTTTGTCTTGTCCTCGAAGGATACAACCATATTTCCTAGTTCATCCTTCATTTCCTAGATTGTGTTGAGGTTTCTTCGATAGTTCGAAAACTAATGAAAAAACTTGGTGTTATTATCTCATTCTTTTATCCAGAGAGCCTTGTTCTTAATACGCCATTCTTGTTATTCTGTTTTGACCCATTGTTACGAGGAAAATCACTCTATGGCATGGGGTAAACCACAACATACAAAAATGACTGCAAAAATCAACTCTAATATCAAGTATGCTATATAAACAAACACGCTGACAAGACAAGATAAAGAGCCTACATCGTCTAAACGTTCGATGAAGTCCACCATTGAGCACTTGACTCAAATATATACACCTGCAACTTATCCTCAACAACCAAGATACATAAGCATATGGTGATAATATAAAAATTTAGCACATATAATAACATAATCCATCAATATTCATAACAAATACGCCCATGGAATAATAATTCAAATATTTGCAAGACATTAATTGGATGAGAAAAGAGCATTTATATTAGAATGTAATCAACATAAGTGTATGAATGACAAACTTATGTGTCGGCAAGTTCGAAACCGAGAAACTAAGTCCCTTCCAACTGGGCCTCCACCACTTCAATCCTCTACCAAAGGAAAGCTCATATAAGAGAGACAATGAGGTTATCCATAAAATAGGGAAGATCTTGGGGGTTGAACAATGTGTTCAAACTTAAAGGACAAAGGGATGCAAAATCAATATGAAGTGAATAATTTCTCTAGAGTAACTTTGCTCTCAAAGTTGAATTATTCTCCTCTCTTCCACAACTTGCATATGTCCCATTTATAGCCTTCAAATGGAACTGAAGGGCCGATTCAGAATGTTTCCAGTATATGGAAGGTCAAGGATCATGGATCTCGTGAGGTGACATGGAAACTCACCACCATTTTTTAGTTTTGGGCACAAAACCTGATGTACGTGGGATGTAATGGTGCAACCTATGTATACGCATGTTGTATAGCTGTTAGGGTGTGTATATGCGGAAAAATATTATTTTTATATTTGGAAATTGCAAAAAGGGACTTCAAGTCTGCATAGGGAAATGGAAAAGTCTTTCTGAGCAAGTTTCATGGGGTGAAGCAAATATTGCTATAAAAGATTCCCTCTATTGTGTGAGGTCAAAGGAGTATCTGCGATGGATGAAATACATTATAATTCCCAGAAGTGGAGTAATGGAGACCCAACTGGATGAAATAGTTTCTCATAAGAATATTACAATCCATAATGAATTTGTACACATGGATGCTAATTTGAATTACACTATAGATCCATGTGGAAATATACCAAAAAACTGTTCATGGCCATGAATATGCAATACAAAGTAGATACATACAAAAGGATGTCATAGTCACAAACACGGCTCAGTGAAAACTAGTCTAAAAAACAATCTGAAGATATTTGTCTACAATGGAGTACAATCTGATCTCCCATGATCACTGAAGTCATATAGGTATTGGTCCAATGAATGATAGCAACAACTTAGAAACGCTGCGACTATGAACTGATGTCTTCAAGTCTTCTACACGATCCGCCAAAGGTGCAAGTCTACAACATGTGAATAAAGGAGTTGAGCTCGAACACAATGAGACTTTGTTTGATTGCCGATCATTAAGGTATACCGTAAACAAATGTGAGAGAACCCACCGATAGTGAAATTAGGTATCAAGTCACCGAGTACATTCTTACAAGTGTGAATAAAGGAGTTGAGGTCGAACACTTGAATAATCCATTGATCATGAGAAATTGATGTATTCCCAACTGTCGACGGTGAGAGAACCTACCATTGATGACTGCAAGCCTCTGGGTACTCATAGGACTCTAGGTCTTGTTTCCAGAATAGATGAGCTGAAGTCAATGGAAGGAGACTCGCTAAAAGGAGAGCATTAAGGCATCTCTCATCAGTAAACATGAGGTACAAAGTAGGAGCTTGATGATTTTGAGGAACTTAGATGAAGAACAATTTCACGAACCGACCCTGTGCATATTTTGCATGCACCAGATGCAAGTAATGCACAGAAAATACCCTCTGAATAATATCCAATAAGGAAAAATGCCGACAAAGGCGAGGAAACCACTAATAAGGCTAATGGAATCCAAGACATTTCACAAATCCCAATGTGTGAATATATTTTTTTCCATCAAACATAAGGGAAACCCCCAAGTCAACGACCAATGAGGAGATGTCGACTGTTGGGTTCAAGGTTACCTAACCATAAGGAAAGTAGGAGTAGGGTGCACAGTAAGACTACAACTTCATGTAACTCTGAGACACACTGAGGGTATGACCAACATGAAAAGTCAATAGTTATGATAAATGGCCGATACAATCTTATAGACATCCTTTGAACAAGAGCATGAGACATATGGAGGACTCTGGCAACATAGACTCAATGATGAAATTTTGTGATGTAGGAGGCGCCGATCAAAATCTCCATAGGGTCTAGAAGAGTAACCAATCGGAGGAGTGCAATCTAAGTAATGAGCTCAACTTCCTAAGGTCATGCTAAACCCAAACTTCGGATAAAAAGTGGATTCAAAAGTTTGTGCTCTGTTCAAAGGAGACACGACTGCTGCCAACATGAGATAATATTCTTTTCTTGCCCATATTTTTTTTTTCATAGACAAATGAATGCTATAATACAAAGGAGGAAACAAGTGTCACAAGTAAGCAACTAGTTCCAGCAGTGGAACATACCTATTCTCAATGAAAGGAGGTGCATGCAGGATATGGAAACTCAGGGGAATGTTTCCTCATAGGGTACATGGTGTCAAGTTGTAAAGGATATAAACAAGGCTTTGCTTGGCTGATGATGAAAAATGTTGAGATAACATGATTATAATGCGAAACTGGGAACCAACAATAGCCTCAATACTGCAAGAAAGAGTATGAGATGCAATTACAACTTAACTCCAAAGAATGTCATTTTTTGTAAATTTAGGCCCCCTAGGCCTGAAAAAGTATAAAACAATACCTAGGAGAACTCTTCTAGCCACTAGTGACTAGATTATTACTTTTTCGAAATTAGTCTACTTGGTCCGAAAAAGGGTTAAACATACACCAAATATACATCCTTTCAAATACAATTTACGAGTGTGAAAGAGACAAGTTCTCTCGGCAATATTTTCGCTTTTTAATAGAGTCAGAAAAGAGATTAAACAAGACTCAGGAATGTTGTTCTAAGAAACATATCATGGGGGAGGCCAAGGTTCTCGTGAAGGACTTCTGTCAAAATTCAACAACTCACAGATAACTGACACAAGCTTGGGAAAACCCATATATTTCCAAGTCGAGGAGGATAAAATACTTGCAGAGGTTACCTTATCTACAATATATCGAAGAATGCCCCTTATCTGGAAGGGAGTAGAAGAAGGAAGTCGAGGCTCTACAATATCATTCCAATAAAATGAAACCACCCTAGGACTTTGAGGGAGCATACTTGAAGAGAGTGGAAAGCTCCCTTGTTCAGAAGGTACATAACTAGAAATTCTAAGGACATGGTTGAAAGACACATCACCCCCAAAAAGAAGAGTGGGATTGATTGAAGATTGCATTGACAATGTCACTTTCTTAGACTTGTCACTCTCCAAGAGAAGAGTGGGATTGACCAAATAATGCATTGGCACGACCACTTCTTCAACCGTTGGTTGAATAGGATGCAAGACAACAAGGTCAAGAGACACATCACTCAACATAACAGAAGTGGTGTCGGATGAAGATTGCATCGACATGACCGCTGGTTGAACAAGATGCGAGACAACATGGTCAACAGACACATTACTCCCCAAAACCAAAGTAGAATGTTGGGAAACCAAAGATGACTCAAAATCCGAAGGGCCCCTAGGAAAGGACCACACTTCTTGTACCACAACAGTAGCAGGGCACAAACGAGTAAGGTGATCTCCTTTGCAAAGCCTACAAATTAACGTGGGCTTACACCTTACACATGTAGGATTCTCAATCGTATGAATGCCCCCAGCATGACTTGCAGTGGCTGGTGACAGAACTCCAATGTGAATTGCAATGGTTGGTGACATACTGTTGGCAGCCAATTAACATTTTCTATTACCTCATAAGCTGCCTACACCAATGTTTCACAAACATTGATTTTCCGTCGCAAATTTCAAATGAATGACGCCCTTATTCTTTGCGCCTTTTCGAACGCTTGTCTTCGCTAAGTCTTCACAATTGTAAGCATGAAAATTTCTCCTTTCGAGGTCACATTTTGATCATTATCTGAACTGCCGATACTGTCATCATGCTTATTGCGCCTATCTTTTATTGATCTTCACATGATCAACATTATCCTTTGATCGGTTTTCACACTTCAATGGATTGCATAACTCGGTCTTATTGAAGATATTTAGCCTTTGGATTTGTATTTTGTGACTTGCCTGAACATTGATTCATTGAATCGCATGGGGGTCA
>CBVK0101985018.1:0-10619 GCA_900067695.1 Picea abies | reverse complement strand
TCTTACATTTGACTTATTCTTCCTTATTGCTAGGCCTTATTAATATTGGTTTTTATTACATGGAATTATATTATTCTACTTATGTGAGGGGTTAGGGAGGTTAGGTCCCTAACAAGGATGCTCTTTAATTGTTGTCCAGAGATCTACTTGACACAACAAGCATGCCATCATAAAGGATGAGATTGGAAAAAAGAGTGCTAATAGAAAAATGATAACAAAGTAATGTTAGCTCTAGAGATAACATTACTTCACCTCAAAAGATGTACACATTAACTTAGTCATCATTTCCTACGTTTCAAATGATATACTTTAGCATATATTCTCAAATACTTTCCATATCTTCTCCCTGTGCCTTGGAAGTGACTTTGGCCTCAAATTGAAAAGTTACAATACAAATCAAATTTGAATTTAGAAATTGTATAAAACTCTTCAAACTTTCGTTAAGATGGTTCATGTTGCGTTGGTTTCAATGCATAACTAATAGAAGAAATAAAAATAGTTTACTAATATTGCCTGCAACCCAAAGCGTTGGTTTCAGTGCATAACTAATGGAAGAAATAAAAATCGTTTACTAATACTCCATGTAGCCTGAAGGGAAAGGACTAATAAATAATAATAATAACAACCATGCAAGGAAATAGTCCAACAATATAGAGATATAAAGCATTTATTGGAAACTATTTTATATTAAAGATATAGAGACAAGAAACATTTATTGTAAACTATTTTATATTAAAGTCCAACGATATAGAGATGAGAAGCATTTATTGGAAACTATTTTATTTTAAAGATATAGAGATAAGAGACATTTATTGGAAACTATTTTATATCAAAGTCATGTAAAGTATGAGAAGCACACGATGCCACATATATGGTATATGATGGGATGCTTACGCGGTAGATGCGTCGGAGGAATATTAATGTGGTTTCTAAGTAAAATCATTTAAAATCAATCTTATTTAAACAAATAAATGAATAGACATAAAAAAAAATGTATATTCAAGTTATATATTTAAGTTGAAGACCTATATCTATTGACAATTTCCCCATTAATCTTTCTTTTAACGAGGAGTTCAGAATGGATGAACTAGATTCATTCAAGAGGGAATATTTTTAGTCGTCATACAAATTGAAGGGTTGAAGGGCATTGATTTAATATGGTATCATCCGTGTAGCTCAAAAAACAAACTTTAGTCATTAGTGGGAGAAATTAGCAAGTTTTACGGTTAGTAATTTCTTCATCGTCAAGTAATTTCCCTTAAGTTGTGGTTGTTTCAATATGACAAAGATACCTGCATGGGAACAAATAACTGATACGGCTCCCAATGAACATCTTCTCCACTTTATCTTCTCTTCGTAACCAATTTTTGTGAATGTGGGGAACAAACTGTATTTCTTTGGGTCAGTTTCTTACACTATGTTCCATTTTTGGACCTGAATACCAGAGCATGGAACAATAGCATAATCAAAGCTCACTTTGGGGGCAATATGAATGTTGAGAGAAATGTTATTCTTGTAGCTTACAACTACATGCATCTCCACATACTGAGATATGAGTCGACAAATGAACATTGGATAAGAGATGGATGGATGTTATCGCCGACTTCTCTTCTAGGGTATGGAATTGGTGTGTTGAATATGATCACCAAGGTGAGAAGCAGTTGTGGATATATTCGATCACCTCGCACAGAGGAGGTGAGGGTTTCAACTTGTGTAAATGGCAAGTGGTACAAAGGTTAGGGGAAGGAGGATTGACTCACAAAATTTGGGATGACATTGTGCTACGTGACGGAGAAGTAGAATGTGAACTTGTTAATCACACATCACTTGACCAACCCTTTCCTCTTGAGCCCTTTAATAATGAAAATGCTCCACCTATTTATGTTTGTAGCCTCCACAACTTTTACTGAAGATCTGATTTAATATGGTATCATCCTTGCAAGTCAAAAAAGAAGCGTTAATTAATATTAAAAATGGTGTTATCCTTCCAGCTCAAAAAACAACCATTAGTCATTGAAATAACCACATTATTAAAAATGATTGATATAAACAGATCCCTTCCATTTTCCACCAAGACTTACGATTACGTCGCATGTGTATATCAATCAATTTTAATAATGTGTTTTTGATAGTGTTCTATGCAACTAACATTTTTTTCTTACAATGATGTCTTCGAAATGTCAATATATTGCAGATCATACTTTTGGTGGATCAATTCTATGCCTGGCATAAATGGCCTGTTTTCATGGGACTTGCTTGCCTGGAGATAAGGTGAACTTTGCACCAGCGTTATAATCTTATCAACGTGAGAACTACACTAGCAGGTGTAAGATATAATCCAATCGATTATCCATACAAAACAACTGATGGATCTTACAATTATCCATTCAATCGGGAAACACGAAGTGAAGGCACATTATTTGGACGAAATATGATGTCGTCTCCTTAGAAGAACAAGGTAATTACAAATATATCTACTTCTAATTAGGTTGCAACTTACATTTTCATTTATAATTATTGATTAAAATTGTTGTGTAAACAAATGCTAAGGCTAGATCATATGGTAGTTGCTACCAAATTGCTTTCTCGGAGGAAAATGATTGATACGGGAACACAATTTAACATGTTTGTTGCCTCCTAGATTCAGTTCATGATTCATGATTGGATCGATCATGTTGAAGACACAAAACATGTATAAAATTATAAATAACAACGTCTTCTACGAGTTCCAAAGAATATTTACTGGTTACGTTGAAGGCATATACCTATTGACAACTTCCACATTATTCCTTCTTTTAATGAGGAATTCAGAATGGATGAACTAGATTCATTCCAAAGGGAATAGTCTTCACCATCATATAGATTGAAGGGATCTGATTTAATATGGTATCATCCTTGCAGATCAAAAAACCAGCGTTAGTCATTAATGGGAGCAATTAGTAGGAGCAATTAACAAGTTTTACGGTTAGTAATTTCTTCATCGTCAAGTAATTTACCTTCAGTTATGATTGTTTCGATATAACAAAGATACTTGCATGGGAACAAATAATTGATAGGGAACCGAATGAACATATTCTCCACTTCGTCTTCTCTCCATGGCCAATTTTTTTGCATGTGGGGAACATACTGTATTTTTTGGGGCCAGTTTCTTACACAGAGTGTTCCGTTTTTTGACCTAAATACTAGAGCATGGAACAATAGCATAGTCAAAGCTCACTTTGGGGGAAATCTAAATGTTGAAAAAATTGTTATGCTTGTAGCTTACAACCATACACATCTCCACATACTGAGATATGATTTGACAAATGAACGTTGGATAATATTTGGATGGATGTTATCATCGACTGCTCTTCTAGGGCTATGGACTTGATGTGTTGAATATGATCACCAAGGTGAGAATCAATTGTGGATATATTTGATCACCTCGAACAAAGGAGGTGAGGGTTTCAACCTGTGTAAATGGCAAGTGGTATAGAGGTTAGGGGAAGGAGGATTGATTCACAAAGTTTGGGATGACATCGTGCTGTGTGATGGAGAGGTAGAATGCGAACTTGTTAATCACACACCACTTGACCAACCCTTTCCTCTTGAGCCCATTAATAATGGAAATTCTCCACCTATTTATGTCTGTAGTTTCCACGGTTTTCACTAGAGAAACTCAACTAATTTTGAAGATATACTCCGCGATAGTGTGCCCAATTAGTTAATCTGTTTTAGAAGGCCACATGCGATCATGAGGAATGTTTATGTTATTATAATGTTTTTAATCATGAATAAATCATTTTCTTGAGATTTGTTATTGTTTGTATATGAGTGAAAACATATCATAAATTTAGTCATATAAATAAGATTTTTTGGTACACATATATATATCTTGAAAATCTAATTACGCCGAAGGTGTATACCTATTGAAAACTTCCACATTAATCCTTCTTTTCATGAGGAATTCAAAATGGATGGACTATATTCATTGAGAAGATAATATTATTCATCGTCATGCATATTGAAGGGCTTAATATGGTATCATCCTTGCAAGTCAAAAAACAAGTGTTAGTCATTATTAAAAATGGTGTTATCCTTGCAGCTCAAAAAAGAAGCATTAGTCATTGAAACATGAACATTATTAAAAATGGTTGATATAAATGGATGCATGCCATTTTCCACCAAGACTTATGGGGATTCCACAGGTGTATATCAACCACTTTTAATAATGTGGTTGTGTTAGTTATATAAACCTTTCTCATTGGCTTGGAGGTTTACTAATAATTCCAATTAGTATTTTAAAGAGTTACCGTAAGGTAGCGATGGGGGCTTGTGGAGGTAGAGGGGTTTAAATTTTCAGTGGGATTTATGGTTTCATAGGGAGTATGATTGCTTGTCTAAAGAATCTTAAGATTATTTGTAATGGGTGACACATGCATGTTGACTTGTAGTTTTGATAAATGGTCTTGTCATACTTTATAAGGGGTGTGATATTTGTTGGGTGCAATATTCATACTTTATAATGGGTGTGGTATTTATCGTAGTAAATTTTATCTAAATAAAAAATAACATTTCTTAATTTTATAATAACCAAATGGATCCACATAAGATAAAGAAAACCCTTAAGTGATGGTAACACCATCCATTGCTTTTGATGGAAGAAATTGTTAATTTTACTAATCCAATGATCCAGGTGGATATCGGTGGCCACCCACCTTTTCCAATTGGCTCAAAACAGTTTTTTGACAATTTTGGCAATTTACTATTTTTAGTAGTTTTAATTTCCAGGGCCATTTTGAGGGCCTAAATGAAGGTTTTTTGGGATCGAGATTCTAAATGATAGTTGAAGGCATGATTGGGCCCTCAAAATGAATCTCCTCAAAAATACCTTTCCAACAGGCTATCATACGCATAAAACGAAGATTGTATGCAAAAGTTACGACCCCGGGAAGTTGATGTACTAACTTACCCGAATGGGGCCCACTTGAATTTTGGCACTTCATCTCCTAGGGTTAGGTTTTTGGATGTTTAGGGTTTTTGGAATTCCTATTTATTGTAAAAATGCCTTCAGAGCCTCATTGCAATTATCTTCTTGCGAATGTGAGTAGCCGTCAAATCTCTTCTCAGAGATAAGCTGCCACCATTCTAGCGAGTCTTTCACTCTGTATTTTTACAGTCTCTATACATTTATTTCATTAATAGAAATAGTGTATTACTATATCTTTGTGCATTTCTTTATTATATCCCTGCTCTCATTTTGTGCCAAAAATAATCCAGATCATCCAACATCCTCACAATTAATTCCTAGTAAATTCCTTGTTGTAAATTACTATAGATTTATTGAATAAAAGCACAATTGGTTGTTAATGATTTAAAAAAATAAATCAACGAAAGCAATAAATAGGAAACCACAATTATGCACACATATTATAAATGAATCCAAGCTTACAAGGGATCTCGTCCCAGGAAAATTGACCTCTAAGGAAAAATACAAACAACAAAATAGCTAATCACACCTCAAGATTTGTTACTCGTTCTTGTTGGTCACTACTCCTTTGTTTCCCCTTGCTTCATTCCTCGGACCCTGCACACTTGATCTCACCTTAAATGCCTTTTATAATGTTGAGTTTACACTAAATACAAAACCCTAGATCTCCAAAGTGATCAATGGTTGAGATTAGATCTCGCCAACACTTCAGATCAATGGTTATGATTTAATTTAATTCACTAATGCCAAAAACTTAGGGATTTCATTCAATTAAAATCAATTAATTATAAAAATGGATCCACTTTAATAATTACCTAATTAAAGTGAATTTCCTAAGTATTGAGAGGTATTAATGGTGACTTCCACATGTTAGACACAAAACCAATGTGGAAGTACATGTTTTATGCTACAAACATCAACAAAAATCACTCCATAAACCATACCTTTTACAATAAAATCCTCAACATATCTCAATATAGTGATAATTATGTCTTCATGGATGTGCACCCATTCACAAAAACCAAAAAGACTCATGAGGCTGAGGAAATTGGGAATATTTAGTCAAGAAAGGTTATGAATGTTTGCTAGCTCAAATTTCCCTTCTATTGAGATCAAATCTATGGAAATCCATTTGGAACCTCTCGAAATATGCTATGTTGGACATTGACGTATGGAAAACTTCTTATAGTGGGGAATTTTCTCAAAAGAGGCTTTTGCGGACCATTTAGGTGCATGTTATGTTGTGCTTCACAAGAATCTTCCTTACATATTTTTTTAGAATGTCCTTTTTCCAGGGATGTTTGGCAAGTCACCTTACAAGGATTATATCAAAGAGTTATATGGCCCTCTACTCCAAGCAAGATTTTCAATATATGACAATCCTCTTATAGGGGCTCCCTCTTGAACAAGCCCACCTTTAAAAACATTTGGTTGTCTCTTCCAAAATTCATCTGCGAGAAGATATGGCTCGCACACAATAGGGCTTTGTTCTCTCAAGAAAAATCTTTCCCCTCCTCTGGGGGAAAAAAGGCATTTGGAATCTTGGTTGAACATCTCAACTCCATAACTCAAAGGGCCTCCCCTCCAATAGCTAGAAAACTGGGGATCTATTTGGTTCCACCAATTCTCTCTTCAAACATTCCCTTTTGACCATAATTGCGACAATTCAGTCGACCCCCCTTTTTCTAGATCATCCTGGTAGCTTCAATTAACATCTTCAGAATTCATTCAGTGGAGAAACTCAAATCCTTGGCATGTCCTCAGCGTTGATGGAGCCTCGAAAGGAAACCTCGGGATGGCAGGAGCAGGCAGGGTTCTCTATGACCCTGGAGAAAATGTATAGATCATATTCTCTTGGAGCACTAGCCAAGCCACTAAAAACCAAGCAGAGGAATATTCCCTCCACCAAGGATTATGTCTAGCAATATCTCATGGCATCCAAAAAATCATAATCATCGAAGAATCTAAAAACACTATTAGACATATGCGGTTGAAGACCCTCCGTGGTGATGGCCATATCAGAGCTATTTTCCAAACAATTCAACTTGAACTACATATATTTCACAGCATGGAACCCCTCCACATGCTCAAACATAATAATCAAGAGGTTGACCAACAAGAAAATTTAGCAGTTAAAGAAAAATGTGGGATGATACACATCAACAAGGGGCTCTCCATTAAACATATTCGATGAAGTTTCATAATACACCCAAATGCAACCAATGTGTCAATCCACCTCAAACAAACATGGCACTTGGGTTCGTGGTAGGTGCAAGATACCAGATATATAAAATATGCAGAACAGAAAAGAAATGCTAGTTATGTCTTCATGGATGTGCACCCATTCACAAAAACCAAAAAGACTCATGAGGCTGAGGAAATTGGGAATATTTAGTCAAGAAAGGTTATGAATGTTTGCTAGCTCAAATTTCCCTTCCATTGAGATAAAATCTATGGAAATCCATTTGGAACCTCTCGAAATATGCTATGTTGGACATTGACGTATGAAAAACTTCTTATAGGGGGGAATTTTCTCAAAAGAGGCTGTTGCAGACCATTCAGGTGCATGTTATGTTGTGCTTCACAAGAATCTTCCTTACACATTTTTTTAGAATGTCCTTTTTCCAGGGATGTTTGGCAAGTCAACTTACAAGGATTATATCAAAGAGTTATATGGCCCTCTACTCCAAGCAATATTTTCAATATATGACAATCCTCTTATAGGGGCTCCTTCTTGAACAAGCCCACCTTTAAAAACATTTGGTTGTCTCTTCCAAAATTCATCTGCGAGAAGATATGCCTCGCACACAATAGGGCTTTTTTCTCTCAAGAAAAATATTTCCCCTCCTCTGTGGAAAAAAGGCGTTTGGAATCTTGATCGAACACCTCAACTCCATAACTCAAAAGGCCCCCCCTCCAATAGCTAGAAAACTGGGAATCTATTTGGTTCCACCAATTCTCTCTTCAAACATTCCCTTTTGACCATAATTGCAACAATTCAATCGACCCCCCTTTTTCTAGATCATCCTGGTAGCTTCAATTAACATCTTCATAATTCATTCAGTGGAGAAACTCAAATCCTTGGCATGTCCTCAGCTTTGATGGAGCCTCGAAAGGAAACCTCAAGATGGTAGGAACAGACAGGGTTCTCTATGACCCTGGAGAAAATGTATAGATCATATTCTTTTGGAGCACTAGCCAAGCCACTGAAAACCAAGCAGAGGAATATTCCCTCCACCAAGAATTATGTCTAGCAATATCTCATGGCATCCAAAAACTCATAATCATCAAAGAATCTAAAAACACTATGAGACATATGTGGTTGAAGACCCTCCGTGGTGATGGCCATATCAGAGCTATTCACCAAACAATTCAACTTGAACTACATATATTTCACAGCGTGGAACCCCTCCACATGCTCAAACATAATAATCAAGAGGTTGACCAACAAGCAAATTTAGCAGTTAAAGAAAAATGTGGGATGATACACATCAACAAGGGGCTCTCCATTAAACATATTCCATGAAGTTTCATAATACACCCAAATGCAACCAATGTGTCATTCCACCTCAAACAAACATGGCACTCGGATTCGTGGTAGGAGTTTGGACTCAATTATTCCATGCATCGTATCATGAGGCGTCGTCGTCTTTGCAACTATTCAAAGACATAGGCTACTCGTTCTACGAAATGAAGCCCGATGAAACGTCTCTGGCACTGAGAGACCATCCCATTCTCCTACCAAAATGACAACATGTAAAAATTGTATTGAAACGTTAAAGATTCTTTAAAATTTTTATATAAGATTTTATGTAGGTATAATTTATAAAAATAATTCGATTTTATAGATATATGTGTGAGTATTCAAATCTTTTTGTATTTCTTTTACAGAAAACCAATTGACTAATGTTGACGATTAAATTTTTCAAAAACGATAGTTGTATCGATTTTCGGTTTAACACATTTTTTTGATTTTATAGATATATGTGTGAGTATTCAAATCTTTTTGTATTTCTTTTACAGAAAACCAATTGACTAATGTTGACGATTAAATTTTTCAAAAACGATAGTTGTATCGATTTTCGGTTTAACACATTTTTTTTTACATTTTAATTGTGAAGCAACAAATTGACAAAATGAATAATCTTTTCTCGAGATCCTTCAAAAACTATACGAATCTTAAGGAGGACAAGGCGAAAACCATAAAGAATTTGAGAGACAGAATGGATAAAGATGTTGAAGCAGCGCTAAAAAAAGGTTAAGTTTTTTTATTCCATCATGCTTCAACATTTTAGCTTATTCCATTTCTATAAATTAGATAAAATCTTTAAAGCTTAGTACAATTTCTACATTTTAATTGATTTAAAAAAAAAAAAACTGCTTATTTTTTTTTCAATTTATGTGAAATACACAGAATTTCTAGATATTAATTGACTTAAAAAAAACTGCTTAATTTTTTCCAATTTATGTGAAATACAAAGGACAGATTATCTGGAAAAGCATTAAATTACAGTTGAAGAATGAAAAAGCATTGAAGGCTGCTTAATTATATTCGTTTTTTGAAATTATATTCATAGACAAACAATATACAAACAAATGCTTTGTAAATTGACATATAACTTGAATATAAAGAGTCAAACCTGTTTTAATATGTAATTAATGATAAAGAAATTCAAATTTGTCATTTTAACCACGTGGCATTATCCAAATAACTATTGGGAAACTTATCCCTATCTCTGGAAATCTACCGTAAATTAAAACTGAAATGCCCTTCATTTCCCGTCAAAGTTTCATAAAAGTAGAAATACCCTTCATTTTAGAAGTGTTTTAAGTCAAAGTTTCATGATGCTAAAATACAGTTCCCAGCTTCATAAAATTAAAATGATAAACTGTTTTTAATTCTATTTTTATACTATCACAAAGATAATATTCTTTTTCATTTGAGTAAGTTTTAAGAATTTTCTATTCTGTAAATATTTCTGATTTCCTTAATTGTATTTAAATATTTCTGATTTCCTAAATTGTATTTAAATATTTCTCCAGAGTATTTTGATTTTTCTTAATCTATATTTATATTATTTATATGAAATCATAAATTTTTTTTTAAATTTAAATGTGATAACAACAGTATTAATATTATTGATTTCATTAAATAAATTGGTTTCAATAGACATTAATTATTATTATAATTATTTTGTAAATTTAATTTTTAATTTTAAAATTTTAAAATCTTTTTAATATTATTATATTTAAATATTTCTTTATAGTATTTCGATTTTTCTTAATCTTTATTTATTATAAAACCATAATTTCTTTTTAAATTTGAATAATAACAACATTATTAATATTATTGATCTTACTAAATCAATTGTTCTCAATAGATATTAATCATCATTATAATTATTTTGTAAATTTAATTTTTATTTTTAAAAATTTAAAAAACTTTTAATTTTATTATATTTTTTTCTAAATTCTATAAAAATATATAAACACTATTTTTTTTTTCAAAATTTAAAATTCTTTATTTATATAAATAAGTAAACATTGCTTTTAAATTAATAAATAATAATAAACATACAAGGAGATAATCCAACTATATATAAATTAATAAATAATAATAATAACAACCATGCAAGGAGATAATCTCCAA
>CBVK0101984999.1:0-14915 GCA_900067695.1 Picea abies | reverse complement strand
ACAAAATCTAAAGCACTGAATAAAATGAAACATTAAATGCTAATGAGACTAAAGTTGTATAACATATCAATATTCCATAATATAAGAGGCAAAACATAAATGGAACAGTGTCACGTTGGTCTAAAGCCAAAATGTGAATCACTTGTCCATATAGTCTTGGGAATTTCATGTCCATAAAGAATTCCAAAAACATCCTTCACTATTAACAGTGATTGGTATTTAAACTAGTTTTGGATTCACAACTCTTATCATGCAAGATAGAGTATAATTCCCCAAAAATATAGATTTGTTTTTAAAAAATAGTACAATTGGAAACTACCCTTGTACAACAAAGTTTTTCAACATAAAAGACATCAACTAATGAATAATAGAGCGTATGATCCAAGATATTTTCTCCATGCAATTAGCATCATAATCATCAATTTCCCTTCGATAGCAAAACATATTTGATATTTGGGAAACAATGCTAACTATTATTCAAAAAATAGACTGGCTACATAATCATAGATTCTTTAGCTGGTCTTATTATTAACAAAAACAAAATCAAAACAAAATATTCCTATTTTGACTTTCATAAAAATAAAATAAAATCAAACAAAATCACCTCTACCATTTATAAATCAGAAATAGAAGGATCAGATAGTTTTTTAATTAATGATTTCATTGAGCTAAATTCTCGGATCTTTCAGGTCTCCTGTTTGCTTGTTCTGCGCATCAATTCTTGGTTTTCTTGTTCGAGTAAAACATTTCAAGCTACCAAACGTTTTACCTGTGCCCACAATAATGGAAATAACTGAAATAACATTCGTGAAGGAGGAATATGGACCATCGGATTGCGGTACATGTGGCAAGAGGACAATGTTTAGCTGACTCGCACATAGGAAAGGTCGAGAGCAGAGTTGAGAAAAATCTCGAAATCCCGAAGTGATCACGACCGTTGGATCATAAAAGGATGTGAGCTGTCGATCTGAGACACTGATATTTCAGGGTTTCGGGAGTCGGGAGAGTGAGGTGAATAACATCGGAAAATCCTGATATGCGAAATCATGATTCGATCTCGACCATTGGATCACGAAAGGATGTGAGCCATCGATATGAGACACTGATATTTTGGGGAGTCGGGAGAGTGAGGTGAATCACATTGGGAAATCCTGATACATGAAATCATGATTCGATGTCAACCGTTGGATCATGAAAGGATGTGATCCGTCGATCTAAGACATCGATATTTCTAGGTTTCAGAAGTCGGGAGAGTGAGGTGAATAATACCAGGAAATCCCGATACGTGAAATCGTGATTCAATCTCGACCGTTGGATCACGGGGAAATCAAGACCGTTGATCTGAAGTGTTTTATATCGTATTTCGGGGATCGAGGAAACATAGGTGAATCACATCGGGAAATCCCAATACGTGAAATCCCGACGAACTTTTGGAGGTTGGCCCTAGGTCATGGAAAAAGGTCACATGGATGGAGGCTAAGGGAGGAGCTAGGCTCTTATGTCAAGATTTCGGGGATAGGGGACGTCAAGGTTGGCTTGCATGGAAATAACCGATACGCGAAATCCCGAAATGAATTTTGGGTTGAGCCATGGGTTTTGCACGTTTATACACTTCAAGGAATCGGCTAATTCATGAGACCCACAACACATAAAGATTGTGGTGGTAGTTTAATTAATGAAATCATAAAACTTGAAGCTTAGCAATATACGGATACCTTCAAAGTGAAAATATTAGGTAGAAGATATAAATCCCAAACCAAGTTTTTATTTAAATTCATGCTTATAGTCATGAATTTAAAAACAAAACAAACATAAATCCAACGAAAAACTCTAAGATAAATTTATCTCAATAATCTCCAAGAAGCTCATAAATGTGCATGCTCATAAATTTAAGGAGGTGGCAACTACAAAAATGTATAATCCTTTTGTGGTGATTTCAATTATGATAAAAAATTAACAGGATTATTGTCTACCAACAATGGTGACATACTGGGCAAAGCAGTTATATTTGTATCATCAGAAAATTTGTGTCATGACTTCAGATGAAATGAATTTTCATAAACAGTTAACAACAAATCAAGCATTCCGATTATAACTCAAAAATAATGCATTTAGCATCATATGTGTTTTTGTTCAAAAATGCCATCTAGTATCTGATTTAGATTACAAGTGTAGCGATGTTTATGCATTTGATTTCGATACTGTTGACAGGGCCACTACTGCCAGTAGGCGTCCATAGCCTCGACAGGGATAACATTTAACCCACTCTAGTACCTCTATCCTGTCAAAGAGTCGTCCATTCACGATAAAGAACATTTTTCACACTTGATCAGATTAAATGATATATCTGAGGATCTTCTTAAACCCAACATTTCTTCACTGCCAACAACCCTATTCAGTACCCCGACGAAGTTGCCTTGGTATCATGCATGCATTTACCTGTTTCCAGCAGACCTGTTTAGTGTCCCAACGGGTTTACACACACTTCCCACACCTTACAATGCTTTCAACCCTCTAGAATTTTTTTATAATTTCCAAAACTTCCTGATAGTCAAGAGGGCGAGGTGATACTGAAAATCCCAAAGTTTGAAATGAAAATTTTGATCATTTACAAATTATTTTGCTGTTTTGATGACCTTCATTGTGATTTGGACACTTAGATGTTTGGTTAAGAAACCATCTCGAGGACGGGAAGGTACAGTTGAGTTGTTTTCTTTAAAACAGGGACAACGCTAGAAGCTTGTTAAGGATGATCATGTCTTCTTATAATTTGAATGAGAAACCAAAAACAATGATTTAAACAAAAACTTACTTATGCTATTATGAGTATTAGCATTTACTACCCAGGTGCTTGGAAAATTATCAATTGCTACTATAGAACAAGAGTTCCGATTCCCTTCAACAATTTTAATGGTGACATAGATATAATTATTCAGAAAACAAACCAAAATCAAGCAAAATGAAAAGAACCAAAAATAAAAAACGGAAAAGAAAACATGAAAAATATTTACAGAAGGGGGGAGCATAAATCATTAGGTGAAATACCTCTTGAGGGCTAGGCCATTCAATGGGAATGTGTCTGGTTTTCCCTCCAAATTATGCAGATGGAAAGAGCTGGGACCCAATTTTTCAGAAATTACAAATGGTCCCAGAAAGAGCTGGGACCCAATTTTTCAGAAATTACAAATGGTCCCAGCCACAAGGTTTTGGAATTTGGTATGTTCCCCTTTACTCTCATGGGATTTGTCCCAGTTGAGAACCAAATCTCCGACATCAAAATTTATATCAGAATAAGAATTTTCATCGAACCATATTTTTACAATTTGCTGGCGCTGATCCAATTTCTGTTTAGCTTGTGCATTAACCTCTTCTAGTTTTAACAAAGCATTTATCCAGTATTCTAGAGGAGGACACTCTTCTTCTTGAACGTTCTGCAATAACTACAGAGAGGGAAGTAATACATGTGGGGGGAGAATGTCTTCTCTTTCGTAGATGAGGAAGAAAGGGGAGTTACCAACCAGAGCTTCCAGAGTTACCCATTCAACCCAAAGTGCATTATACAGTGCATTGTGCCAATTCTTGTGGTTACATAGATATAATTATTCAGAAAACAAACCAAAATCAAGCAAAATGAAAATAACCAAAAATAAAAAACGGAAAAGAAAACATAAAAAATATTTACAGAAGGGTGGACCATAAATCATTAGGTGAAATACCTCTTGAGGGCTAGGCCATTCACTAGGAAGGTGTCTGGCTACCCCTCCAAATTATGCAGACGAAAAGAGATGGGACCCATTTTTTTGGAAATTACAAATGGTCCCAACCACAGGTTTTGGAATTTGGTATGTTCCCCTTTACCCTCATGGGATTTGTCCCACTTGAGAACCAAATCTCCAGCATCGAAATTTATATCAGAATAAGAATTTGCATCGAACCATATTTTTACAATCTGTTGGTGCTGATCCATTTTCTGTTTAGCTTGTGCTCTAACCTCTTCTAGTTTTAACAAAGCATTTATTCCGTTTTCCAGAGGAGGACACTCTTCTTCTTGAACCTTCTGTGATAACTGCAAAGAGGGAAGTAAGACATGTGGGGGGAGAATTTCTTCTCTTCCGTAGATGAGGAAGAAAGGGGAGTTACCAATAGAAGCTTTCAGAGTTACCCCGTCAACCCAAAGTGCATTATACAGTGCATTGTGCCAATTCTTGTGGTTTTCTGAAACTGTCCTTTTGATAATCTTGATTAAATTCTTATTTGTTGATTCTTCTAGACCATTTCCCTGCAGGTATTAGTTGGCAGAATATTTCAGTTTGATCCCCTTTTCTAGAGAGAAAACATTCATATCAAGAGATGAAAAATAAGAGGAGTTATCGAAAACTAGACATTCATGAATGTTGAAACGAGTGATGATATGAGAATTCAAAAAATATACTACCTGATTGGTGTTGACCACTTTTAAAGGTACAACCTCAGACCATCTTGTAAAATAGTCTGTTACTGTAAGGATATACTTGTGCTGTTTCGAAGAAGAGGGATTAATTGGTCCTATGATATCTAGACCCCATTGCTGAAAAGGTGCATCTACAGTAACAGGCTGCAAAGGGAAAGAAAACTTTTTCACCCGTCCTGCAGCCTTTTGGAAAATTACACATTTGCGGGAAAGCGTATGGGCATCTTTAAACAAGGTAGGACAATAGTATCCAACCCTTAGCACTTTGTGGGTCGTAGTATCTCCACCAAAGTGACCACTGGCCTCACCTGCATGAAGTTCAAATAACACTTTTTTTGACTCTTCCTTTTCTAAACAATGCAGAAAAAAAACATCAAATTTCTTTCGAAATAATACATCATTTGTTAACTAGAAAGAGGCAGATTTAAGTCTAAGTGCTCTTCTGTGTTTAGGGTCAAAATTGTGGGGAGAAAATCCATGTGTTAAATAAAATTCAATGTTATCATACCAAGAATTGGTAGTAGTTTGTGCATAGCTGATCTGTTTTTCATCATGCTGATTCACAGTTGAGGTGTTTATTTGACTTTCTTGTTCTTCAACTGAATCAGCCACTAGTTTACACAAGCCTTGACCTCTAACAATTTCTGCAGGGGTTATTTCAAGGTCATATTCCTGTAGTGAATTCATCCAATTTGCCCTTTTCTCACCCAACGCCTTTTGTACTAACAAGTTTCTCACAATTGGGTAAGGAACAATAACCTTGGTTTTGGATTTTAGCAAGTAAGACCGAGAGTGTTTCACTGCTTTGAAAACAGCATATGCCTGTTGATATACTGTTGGGTAGTTAATCTCTGCTCCTTTGAAATCTGAGATCATGAAGGTAATGCGTATCTCATTTTTTTCAATGTTTTTCTATGTTAACACAACAACATAAGATCGGTCAGAAGAAAAGGTGTAAAGAGTGAAGTCTTGAGAAAAATCGGGACTCATCAAGGAAGGAGCTTATATTATTTCTTTTCTAATGGAGTTGAAAGCTTGACTTTCTTGTGGTCCCCAATGGTAAATAACATAATTTTTAATTAAATTATGTAATGATCTTACCATTTCTGAGAAACTTGGGACAAATCTTCTGACGAAATTAATCTTGCCTAAAAAGGACCGCATGGATTTTTTGGAAGAGGGAGGGGGTAGTTTGGCAATAGATTGGGTTATTTTAGGGTCAATACTCATTTCATCCTTAGACACTATAAACCCAATTAGTTTACCTTTCTCTACTACAAAGACCAATTTCTTAGGGTTGAGAGATATGCCAAACTTGTGGCATTGTTCTAGGACAACCCTGAGGTGAGACAAGTGATTTTTCTTGTTTTTATAGAACACAGTGACATCATCAAGCTAGACCACAACTGACTGGTTAATGAGACCATGAAAATAAATTTCCATTTCTCTCTAGAAAGTGGCACCAATGTTTATCAGTCCAAAAGGAATTTTCCTATAGGCATAAGTGCCCCATGGGGTGCAAAAGGTGGTTTTAAGATGATCTGAGGGAGACATGAGGACTTGGTTGTATCCCGAAAAACCATCTAGCAAAGATAGTCTTTCGGAACCAGATATCTACTGTAGAATTTGTTCCATTGGAGGAACATGGTAGTTATCTTTATCAGATGGTCGGTTTAGGTTCCAAAAAGCAACACAAAGCCGAATTTCACCACTTTTCTTCCTTATAGGCACTAGATTAGACACCCATTGCGTGTTCCTAACCGGGAAAATTATCTTTGCAGTTAGTAATTTGTTTAGTTCCTTTTTAATGGTGGTTTCTAATTTAGGGTGCATCTTCCTCAATTTCTGCTGAAAAGGATGAGTTTGGGGTTTCATGGGGATGAGATGTATGATATTATGATCAAATGTTTTCAAGTCATCATACGTCCAAGAAAAAATGTCTTTAAATTCTTTAAATAATTTTATAAAAGCAGGTCGTTCTTGCTTAGAACATCCTGTTCCCAGATTAATATTTTGAGGATTGTCCTTTGTTCCTAAATTAACTGTTTCATAAATCAAAGAAAAACTGCTCATTTTACAATTAACTGTCCCTCTAAATTTATCATGCAAGTCATACAATTTCTCTAGTCTTACAACAAATTTGGGGATAGAGTTTACTAGATCGGATGTTGATTCATGGGATCTAGGATCTGATATTACCGTGAAGTTTTGGAGGTTCTTTTCATGAGTACCTTCATCAATGATTGCACCTTGGAAGGTGTTTTCCATGTGCAGAAAGTTGATGATCTGCTGGTCATCATCGAATACTCTCCAATTTGTGATGTTATCCGGGATCGATGGCCTGAACAACAATTCAATCGAAAATGCATTAGGAGAAATACCTTCAGTGGGTGATAGTTTAGAAGCAACTTTGGCCAATAAATCAACTTCTGAATTACTTAATATAGGAATGGAATTTATGTTAAATGCTGAAAATGTTTGCATCAAACTCCACACCTCGGTTTGGTAGTTTTTCAGATGCGGTGATAAGCAATGTATGACATTTCTTACCTACCTAACCATGATTTCTGAATCACCAAACACTATCAAATTCCGCACGTCCATATCCAAAGCTTTCCTAAGTCCTTGTAGAAGTGCTTTGTATTCCATGGTGTTATTAGTGCACTCAAACTCTAGCCGACAAGCATTACAAGTTTGATTACCTGTAGGATCGATGAGTACACAACCAATGCCTACTCCTTCTTTGGATTTGGATCAATCAAAGTACAATGACCATATTTGGGCTTCGTCAACAGTACTTGACATACTTGGCAAAGATGATGTCTGAGTATAGGTCATAACCTCTGATTGCTACCCAAGATCAGTAATAGGAGAAATTTCGGTCATGAAATTACCAAACAAGATATTCATTCCCTTCATTTCAAATGAATTAGCAGATGCAGTGAAAGGCTCATTTGCATCATTTAAATTCGTCATGGTGTGCTTAAGATAACATTCTTTGTTTATCCTGATTTTGTTGGGTTGTCCATTTTCAGGCAGCCACAATTGAGACCAATCTGTGGCAAAGTAACCATGCAGCTGTTCTGACCAGTCCTTGCTTAAAAACAAACCAGAACATCTTTAAGCTCACCAATTACCTTAACATTTGTTCGGTCTAACTGAATGATTTTGAGATCATAATGTTTAACTTCTGCATTAATTTTTTGACAAACAAATAGAGGCATCTCTTTTGACGATGCACCAGAATCGACCATGCAATTATGTACATTCCTATTAAAAATTTCAAAGGTTAACAAAAAAGGCGAGATGTTTTTTCGAGTGTTATCAACAGAATTCTGCTGATTTTTAGTTGTTGTCCCTAAACTGGTTTTATTTACATTTGCTACAGTTTTTCATGCTAAATCCATTTTATCTGGAAGTTCAGATTTTGTTTTAGTTGGGATTTTTTTGGCTGTGTTTGAATCTATTTCTACTTATTTCTTTCTACTAGGATCATTGTTTTTACTGTTTTCAACGATATTTTGAAGCGTTTTATGCAAAAAAAGGGGAAATTTCAGTAGATCGAAAACAAAAATATTATCTCTCAGTTTTTTTAGATCCTCAATCAAATTGTATTCTAAAAATGGAGATGCTAATCTCTGTTTAATTTCAGCCTGCTTTGACTATTTTGGAAACACATTTTTATCGATTTTAGAAGAGGGTTTGTTTTGAGGTTTTCTTCTTGTGTTGTAGGGGTGAACAATTTCAAAATTTTCTTGGAAGATGTTGTCTAAGAAGTGACCTAAGACATTTGGAGACGATTCCTCCTCTTTAGGTTATTCTTCCTCAACTACATCTTCATAGTTTTCGGCGAGGTAGAGGCAGAATTATCATGTGCTTCTAAGATGGTTTGGAAAGCGTATTGTAGACTTTCGAAATTTAGACCTTCAGTGGTCAGGTTTGGTTGGTTGGGAGGAATTTTTTTTCTGAAAGAAGGTTTAAAACTTCATTTTCTTTTTGATGCCTCCTCGGCTCATCTCTTCAATTCGATGACCTTATTAGACAATTTTTGGAAATCTTTCTGCAAGATTTCTAAATCTAAAGTTTCTTATTGATTTTTCATTTGAGGAGGCCTAGTAAGGATATCTATTTTTTCTATGGAGAATGAAGTTGTTTCATCTTCACTACTAAGATGATATTTTAGGCTTAAAATATCTCTTTCAATTTGGATTTCCTCCTTAAAGGCTTCAAGCAATGTGTTTTTTTTAGACCTTTTGACCCATATGGCTATATTATTGTGCAAGGCTTTAGCATATGGCTATATTATTGTGCAAGGCTTTAGCATAATATGCAATGATTAAAATCTCGGCAGACATTGAATCTGTGGGGATTTTATACTTTAAAGTAAGAAATCTTAGGTTAAAATCTTTCACTTTTTTTTTAGGATTCATTTTTAAGATGGAAAGTTCCATAATTAAGACTTCCGGAGATTTATCATCTTCAAATTTTTCCAAGAAACAAGTTTCAAATTTGTCCCAAAAGACAATGGTTTCGGGATGTTGAGTGAAATACCACATGGAGGCGTTTCCCTCAATAATCTGTATACTGCATCCTCCTATTCAACACTTTGAAGTCTAATGGCCAACATAAATTTTTTGATATGATCCTCAACAAACTGCTTTGAGTCTGGATCAAATTTGGGAAGCCATTTTTCCAGATGTTTTGGTAGTGGGTGCTAGGGTCTCGGTACAACCATGGCATCTTGATCGAGCCAAGGTATGATAGGATTGTTTTGATTTTCCATGGGAATTGGTTGTGTAGAAGGCTGATATGGTTTTGATGAAGAATTGCCTTTGTCTGGAGATTCTTCCCCTGAGGAGGATGGATATGAACCAGGTGGGGAAGGTGGGATACCAAATCTTCTGGCTCCAAGGGTAGGTGTTTCGATAAGATTGGTGGTATTATCACCTAAATTATTTTGGAGTAGACCAGTGCCTTGTAGTTGTTATCGGATATCCAAGAAATCTAGGGGTTGATTAAGTGGCCTATGAGGTTGTCTGATACGGGCTAAGACACTATGTGTTCTTATGAGTGACTAATGAACAATTTCTTGGACGTCAGCCCCTTGATGAACTGGTGTCACTTGGCTCAATGAGAAACTCAGGGTTATCGTTTGAGGTAGTTGTTGTTTCAAGTGTAACATTGTTGTCTGAGTGATTATGCATTACGATAGGGGAGCGAGTGTGTGTGGGAGGCACCTTGCGACCTCCATGTGCCATCAATTGAATTCATTCCCTCCTTCTAGCGCCATTTGTTGACATGCGTAAGTGACACACCGTCAACTGGAAGGATAGATCCAGTCTAGGGTTGTCTAATTAACTCAATTTGTTTGGTGTGATCTATCCTGATGATTTTAATGGCTCCATTAGCCAACTAAGGTCCTACAACAAAGAAAATAAATAAATTATTCTAAAGTTACAACTACAATACTATGTATACTAATCTAGTTATTTACAAATGCTAAACAGAAACATAAATATGAACATGTGATTATAAACAGGATATTTACATATTGAAAGTTTTGGAGGATGCTTTGCGAAATGAATGTTTTTTTAATTGTTTATGAAGTAGATAAAGAAAGGACATATTTTTATATTTTTTGTTTAATAAATTAAAATCTAAAAACTCAAAATAAACTAATAAAACATAATCTGAAACAAGAACAGAATAATAGTCACATCCATTTTAAAATGTATCATTTCACTAATTCACTAATAATGGAAATTGAATGTGAATAACACTAACCTGATATTAATCTCATATTGTTCCTATATCCCTGTCCAATCCTAACTTCTGGTTATCTTTCCTATGAGAGAAACCTGAAACAAGCTTATACTATCATCTCCTGAGTAAACTCAAGAGCGTCTTTGGGGACAAGGATATAAGAACGGAAAAAAAAACCATATAGATATAGTGAACATATGATGATGAATGTTTACAGTAAAAGAAATTTTAATGTGAAGAATTCATATGATAGATCGAATCAACATCAACTATAAATCACTAATATCAAAGTGAAATAACGATCACATATATAATACACATGAAACAACAAATTATAGAGAAACTTTAATGTGATGAATAAAATGAAACATTATACTCTATGGAGGATAAAGCTATGTAACATATTAATATCCCATAATATAAAAGGAAAAACATAAATGGAACAATGTCACACTGGTCTAAAGTTGAAATGTGAACAACTTGTTTATTCAGTTCTAAGAGTTACATGTCGATAATATGTCTCAAGCCAAGATGTCTTTCACTAAAAAAATGAACAGTATTTAAGGTAACCTGGGATCCAAATACTCATATCTCACAGGATAGAGTGGTATCTCCCAAAATCAAGTACTATTACAAAATAGAGGATTAAAAACTAGTCATAACAGAGTTGGTTTATTCAAAAATTAAATCAATGTTTCTATAAAACACAAAGAAGGAAAAACTACTAATCATTTAGGCATATGATTGAACATAGTTTCCCCAAGTAATCAAAAACAGGATCTCCCATTTCCTGAGAATAGAAAACCAATTTAATAAATTAGAAAGACAATTTCTAAATAACTAATTCTTCTTAAAAGAGACTTGGCTACAGAAAGACAATTTCTAAATAACTAATTCTTCTTAAAAGAGACTTGGCTACATAATTGAAGATTTTGTAGCCAGTCTTAATTTTAGTAAATGAAATCAAACTTCAAATTGACTTATTTCGAATTAGATAAGAGAAATTAAATGAAAGGAAAAATAAAAATGATTTACCATTAAAATTTAACTAAAGAGGGGTTAGATAGTTCAAAGTTTATTATTGCCTTGACACTGGTCGCATTCTTAATGACTATGTTTCTGTATCACTTGATACATTTAGTCTTCCTCTCTGCATGCGCGTTGAGATCAAGGTTTTCCTGCCTCAACAAATCATTCTAAGCAATAAGAGTTTTAACTGGGGCCTGTAAGAGAGGAATTTCGGTGTAATAAGTTTCGACCCAATGGAAACAATCATAACATTTTACAGGGGAGATGAAGGATCGATGAAGGTCACAGTCAATCAACGGTGCATCAGTCTTACCGACTGTTTCCTTCATATCTTGCTTAATACTGGAGAACCTGTCTTTACCTTTAAGGCATGGTGGAAAATTTGTCACCAAATCATAAGGTTCAGTAGGAACAATAACTTCCCTCCTCGAATCCTGAAATTATTGATCTTCATTAACTTGAAAATACTCTATCTCAGGGCCTAAACGCTCATCTATCTCGATCGGATCGATCGAGCTCATATGAGTATCATTTCGGTTCCTTAGTTTCCTAGAGATTAGGCAACCCACTTTCTTGTTTTTGAAACCCAAATCTGTGCATTGTTGTTTTGTTCCTTTACAAAGTTTCTTGGCATCCGACCTAACATTAACGTTCGAGATAGCATCATTCAAAGGCACGAGAGGATCATTTCCATTCAATTCATCTGTCACTTGCTCTGGAAATCTTGCAGGTGAAAACTTACATGGTGATCCTTTGTCTAGAGGGGTTTTATTAGTAAACTTTGGTCCATTAATTGAATTACCGAATTGTTCTTCAACCATTGACTTGTCTATGTTAGGGTTCATTGTTAAAAGAGGGTTTGTTGTAGGATCAACCTGGAAGAAACCATTCATCATCAAAAAGATCTCCCAACTATCACCTATGGTCGACAGATGATATATCAACAAGATTTTAAGCAATCCATGGTGGGACAAGCTTGAATTGACACCTTGTTGCTCTTAACACTTGGACATCTTATAGATACTCATCAATAAGTAAAATGGCATATCTAAATCGAAACCTATGAAATTCATGAGAAAACAGATATGGTAGAAAAAGACTAGTCTGTATCAACCTTTGCAAGTAACCGATTGTTTTACAATTAACAATAAACTATGCCATATAGGTTTTAACAAGGCGATAGGAATACCTTTTACACAACAGTTGGTTTTTCGAGAGGTCATAAAAAAATTCCATGGGACTTCTTCTATCCTAGTGTTTTTAAACCATCTCTCGCCCTTTGATGGGAGCCTTGTTGCTTTTCTAACAAAATCTTCTTTCAATTCTAATTCTATGTCTCCTATCTTAGCTCTGAACCTATCAAAGGTTCGTGTGGAGACTTCTGCTACCTGAAGATTATAACCCTCAAATTTCTTAAGGAATATATCCCAGCCATGATTCTTTAGGTCTGCAATCGCATCGTCATGGGAAAGTAAGGCCTGGCATCCGTTCGGCTCTATGTGAACGATGGGCACCATGACCACTATAACCAAAATGCAACAGAGATTACTTGGAATAGGTTTAGGTTCCAATCATGTGAGCAACCGAAACAGGTCTGAATGGAGAGTGGAAAAATGAAAATAGCAAAACCTATGGGTTATCATAACTCGGATAGTGGGAATGAAAAAGAGAGGGTTCATTGTATTCCTTACCATCTCTTGTGATGAGTGCCAAAACTACAGAGTACAAAACCCTAAGAAGATAATGAATAGATTTACTAATGCTTTGAGCCATCCAGGTAAGGAGAAAATGCAAGTATGGCAGGTATGTACTCATTGGTATGAATGTTGATACGACCATTGAATAAAAATATATCAAATAATTAACCAAATTTTCATGAATCAAAGAAATTTGATAATGAACTATCAAACCATTGAAACAATAATAATCGGATTAACACAAAAAATGGATCCAACAACCATTTCATAAGATTTACATTTTAATTAAATATGGGTGACCTTTAAAAAGATGTTTCTAAGGAACCAAAAATTCTAACACCAAGCTAAGTTTTATGTTTAATTCATGCTTGCGGTCATGAATTAAAAATAGAACAAACAAAAATGCAAACAATAAGAAATTAATAAGGAAAGATTTTAATCCAACAATAATTTCGAAACTCTAAAAAATGTTTACAAAATTGAGGTGATGGTAGCTACAAAAAAATGTAATTTCTTTCGAACATGTTAAATATCAAAATCATGTGTGGATGCCAACAATATCCTAAGATAATTAAACTCTAAATATTAACTAAAAGAAGAGTCCTAATCAAACTCCAAATGTAAATTAGTTAGGGGACACAATAAAAGAGAAATTGGGGAACTAAGGTACATCTAAGAGAATCTAGGAACAAATTGGGGAGTGTGAGGGAAAATGCATCAATAATTTAAATTAAAAAGGAGTTTACATGTGAAACTTGGGGAAAGGGTGACGTGTTGTGGGTGAATAATATTTAATTTAATTATTAAAAATTAGCTAATTGTGCATGAGACGAGTAGTGTCAAGGTGAAATTTCTTATAAAATGAATGGTGAGAATGAGGAAAATTATGCTTTTGCTAGATGAATGAAATGTTGGTGAAATTTATATTGACTAAGTTTACTTGTGTTAGTTGGGATTCAATCTTGTGAAAGAGGTGGAAGCCTCCCCTTGTGAGGGAAATCTTGAGCTATTGTTCTGAGTTTTTTTGTGTGTGACCCCTTTGCAGCTCAGGGGATAAGAGGGAAGAACAGTACCCCTAGCATTGGTTGGGTATCTGTGAAGTTATTGGATAGCAGGAATAGTAGTCAAATTTTGCGCAAGTATTTGGAGTGGGTGTTGCTCAAGTTCTCTTAATAAAAGATCAACCTCACCTGTAAACAAATTTTGGTTATGGTATTTAACATTTGTTATAAATTATAATATCTTGTACAATATAGTTTCAATGTTATACATAAATTGAATTCAGTGTGCATAATTGTGCACAAACGCTCATGATTAGTCCACAAAAAAAAATATTCTGCAATTTGAAATATTCGTTAAACTTTTGATGAATTTATAGAGATCTCTTAAATAATTGTAATCTTAATAGATCCCTTGTAGCTTATAGGTGTGATATAAACACTTTATTTTATTTTTTTCTTAAGCATTATGAATTATGATGTATTCCATTGGATATTATGTATTTAGTTATAATATGTCAACAGTAAGTTGGGTGAAGAGATTAGTTCTGCTGGGAATAAATTTAGTATACTTTATGCCTGAAGAAAATAGATGTATAGCATAGTCACCCTTACTATTTTCCCTCTTACTATATTTTAATCGATTTAGAATGAGCGTCAAGCTCCAATAAATTTGAAGAAATATTAAATCCATTTGAGGTGTATATCCATGATGCCATATTGTTGGTTCCTATGTATTTATATATATTAGATCCTCACTCATACATTGAAGTGGAGACACAATCGAAATTGATGAATTTTGTATAGTATCAGTTTCCAAAAACATCGACTCGTTTTTACGTGACACACAAGACATTATATACAAATTCATGATATAATTTATACTGCATCTATTGGTTTTTTGTTGTTCTGATTATAAATCTAATTTGATATACATATACATACATACATATATATATATATATATATATATATATA
>CBVK0101984991.1:0-11926 GCA_900067695.1 Picea abies | reverse complement strand
GATAGTTAGAGATCACCAAATGACAAATCCGGTCTTGGATACAACAAGGAATAAATTAGCACTCCTAATAAATATGATGCAGGTCCTTAATTTGTAAAAGGTGAAAAAAGTTCTGGCAAGGGTCCTTCATTTATAAAGGATGAAGACAGGTCTGACACAACTCCTTCATTTGTAAAAAGTGAAAGAAGGTATGACTCAGATTCCTCATGTTCAAGAAATAAAAGAAACACTACAAAATTTAGAAGATCATATCAAGGAAGACATCCAAAAGCTACTCATATACCTCAAATAAAGTTTATAAGAGAGACACCTTCATGGACAAATCAAAGAAGGTATGAGAGTGCTTTTAATGGTTATTGTTTTTCTTGTAATGAATATGGCCATAAATCCTTGGATTGTAGGCATCATGAAAGAAAACAATTTGGTAGGTTCAACAATAGTATAAGATGTTGGAACTGCAATCATGTTGCACATATTGCTACACATTTTTACACTATGAGATGCTATAGTTATGGTGGATATGGCCACAAATCCAATAACTATTGGAAATCAAGAAAACAGTCATTAAGAAATGATTCATACAATACGACAAAATAAGTAAATGAAACATGGAAGAAAAATGAATTTGCAATAATAGAATATTAGAGAACAAAGTTCAAGAAAATAGGACACTCACAGATGTGGATAGAAAACACTGAACAAGTGAACATGAGTGAAGTTAATTGCTACAAAAAGAATTGTAGTCATGTGACAAGCACAATATAAACTTTCTCAGGCAACTTTAGATAAATGTACAGTAAAGAAGCATCTTGGATAAAGATGTATACATCTGGTTAGAGATCGATGAGAACCAATGGGTAGATCCAAGAGTTGTTTGAATAAGATGAGCTACAATTTCACAGTGTTCCAGTAGGACAATGACATCTACAGAAGCAACATTATGATGTACAAAATGAGGTACATGAAATCCTGTAGAAATAACAAGAGGAGAACAGTCAGTAAAAACTCAAGGGAAGTTTTGGTTAGTAAATAAGAAAGTGATTAGATTAAGTTTTGAAAAGACTCGATCACTACAAAAATTGGTATCAATAATACTACTCATTTGAAACACAAAAATCCCAATCAACTGAGATAAGAAAGTAAATTAATAGGGGAAGAAACCCTGTCAAGAAGAGCTACCTTTTTCAGAAACAAAGGGGGAGAGTAGTCAGAAACAAAGAGAGAGCATATTGACAGGGGGAGTCATTCAGTTATGACAAGAAAAGGATGATTGTAGGAATATTTACCCAAATTTAGATCTTGGTCAGTAACATATAGGGATTTACCACAAGAGGAAAAACCCTTTTCCCTTAATGACAAAGGGGGATATTGTAGGACATATTTTCATTGATGTCAACAATCGACGTGATGATTTGTTGTTAATAATGAATTACCACGGATAATATTTTCATTGATGTCAACAGTATATCAGTTAGTAGAAGATGTCAAATAATATGAAGATTAAAGCTCAGAAGGGAAAATGCAATACAGAAGAAAATGAAGATCAAAGATCAAAAGGAAGAGCACATTGCACAGTATATCAGTTAGCAAAAGAAGTGAACAATATGAAGCAATTCATGATTATTGTTGATCACGATAGGATAAAAAATGTTCCTATGATAAAATCTTAGGAGGAGGAGTGAACAATATATAGAATATTGAAAGTGTAAGATTAGGAGGAGGAGAGAACAATATGCAGAGGTCAAAGCTCGGAATCAAAAGCGTAAGATCAGAGTGAGAAGCCTCAACAACTGTCCAATCAGAGTGAGAAGACTTAGCATCCATCCGATCAATAAATTGACCATGTTGACTATATCATATTACAAACATCGTTCATATGAGTGACCGTGGGCTTGAGGACCATTGGAGGGTTGTGACAGTCGGATCTGCAAGCCAGATCAATGGTAGGGATGAATTGTGGGGAGCAAAAGAAGAATTAAACAAACCACTAGTTCTAATCCCGCAATTGGTCTAGATCGTAAAATCTCATAGACTCAGATATCGATGACTGTGGTTGATCCAACAAGTGATCAATTTATATCAAATTAAGTCATGACCATTGGATGCACAATCACCAGATCAAAGACAGGGATGAATTACGGAGATCGAAAGGAGAATTAAATATCGCGCTAGTTCCAATCTCGCAATTAGTTAGGACCTTTCGATATTATAGCTTTGAATATTGATGATTGTGGTTGACTCACCAACAACGCACAACTTCCAATTGCGGAGTTTGGGTGATGAGTTAAATCAATCTCAAGTTGTGGTTACACAATCATCCTTGATCGTGGATCTGCGTCGAGTGTCTTCATGACTGTTGGATCAATTTTTAGTGGAAGGACAAGATAATATGAAAGGGTTGAGAGTTCGATTATCTGAATACTCATCAGCCATCAGATCAAACCCGAATTCCCTTCATCTGTTGGATCATTTTTGAGTGGAAGGACAAGATAAGCAAGGTAAAAGGGCTGAGAGTTTGATTAACCGAATACCCACCAGTTGTTAGATCAAACCCAAATTCCCATGATCCGTCAGATTATTTTTGAGTGGAAGGATAGGATAAGCAAGATAAGATCCAAGATCTCATTTGTGTGAATTTCCATTAGCCATTGGATCATTCTAAGTGGAAGGACATGATAAGTTAGCACAAATGCATCGCAGAAAGATCGAGTTGTCGATCGAAGATCCTAATCAATGAACATAATTCATTTCAGGTCTAAAGTTGTGAGGAGGTTACGCTCCAGAGAAATATCACCTCAAGAGTTTAGTTTGAGATTCGAAATACCCAAAACCCAAAAATCCGAAATGAATAAGGAACATAGGATTTGGAGGACATACGATGACCATTGGATTAGGGTTGTTGGTCAATAGACCACGTCAACAAGGACACATAGTAGACCATGTTTACAAGGACATGTGGCAGACCATGTCAGCAAGGGAATACGGGAGATCTACGTCAGCAAGCCACATCAGTAAGGACATGTGATAGACCACATCGGCAAGGACATGGAAGACCACGTCAACAAGAACATGTGGCAGACCATGTCAACACATACACATGGAATAATTAGATGATGAAAATAATCAAGAGGAAATTGGCTCGTGCCATGTCAATAAGTGATGTAACCAAGTTATGCCACTCTGGGAGAATTGATTCAGGAGTTTCACCACCAAGAAATGTCAAAAATTCCAAAGTCTCGAAGGATGAAGGTCTAAAGTCGCTCTCAACTGTCGATCTGAGATACCCTTCGATACTATCCTGACCATTAGATCAAGGAGATGAACATGTGCCACATGAGGAGATCCACGTCGGCAAGGACACATGGCGCAATTAGAGAATGACAAGTGTCAAGATGAATATACATTTCAGGCACATGCAAATTATGAATCCGAGTGACATGTGGCAGTTACTCAACTCGTGACATGTCATCAAGTGACATAAGCAAATTACGTCACTACGGGAGCTTTGCTTCGAGATTTTTACCACCAGCATTTTCCAAAAGTCTTGAAGTGGAAACGAGACGTCCGATCTGAAGATTACTTCGGGAGAATTATCGACCGTCAATCTACTACAGTGGAAGGATAGTGTAAGTGCAAGTATTAACCGACAGCAAGAGGTCTCCACCACTTGTGAATTACTCAGTAGGTGATCACTCCAAAGGAAAGAAGGGGTTGAGATTTGAAATCTCTGAAGTCTGGAGACCCAAAGGAGATCTCGACCATCTATTTGATGTCAGGTGTACTCTCAATCATTGATCAAAACACAGTGGAAGGATAGCGTAAGCATAATAGATGAAGTCACAAAGTAAAAGGTGGCCATCCATCTCATTGCTTGATTAAATATTGGCCGTTGGATTAAGCAATTAAGGATAGATGTAAGGATCGAATACAACCATTGATCTGGTTCCATGAAGTAAACGTGAACCCTCTGATCTATTCATTGAAATCCGCTCTGGGAGATTCAACATGTTGCAAGTCTCGAAGTCCCGAAGGCAAAAGTCCCGAAGTTACGACTGTCGTCCATTTCAAGAGATTGAATCATGACTATTGAATTGGTAAGTGCTCAAGTGCTTGTCTCACCTAATGTTTGATTAATTCCATTGATCATATGGTAAAGAGATTTAAAAAGCAGAATGTGATGCATCACTTAAACTTATAAGCATGTGGTTCTACGCCAATAGTCATATGAACATGGTTTAAGGGAAGCATCGATTTTTGTTATCACAAAGACGAAGGAAATCGATCCATGCCTGTGATCGATTTATGAAAGTAAAAGGGAGGAAATCGATCCATGCCTGTGATCGATTTATGAAAGTAAAAGGGGATGCCAAGTTTAACATTGAAGACCCAAAATGATGATCTTTGGTGCTCCCAAAAGTCGTTGTAAATAAACAAGTTAGTTATAACTTATTTCACAAGTCGGCTCAATAACTTAAATAAGTTTTGAGCATAAACAACTATAAATACAACCATGATTGGTTCACTGGATGGTGTGCTTGGAGAAGCAGATGTGATTTTGGAAAGGATAGGCTCGCTGAGAAAGAGTGGCCTACAGAGAAAATGAAGGGGATACGAACCTGTGGTCTGTAAAAATATCATAGAGAAGAAAAACTAAAGAATACACAAATATCAAAGGAAAGACGAAGTGAAGAAGGTGTGAATTTCAAAGAGAATATGAAGTGCAGTGATGAGTTTTGATTGTATACCTTTGATCATGAAATAGAATTGATTCATTAATGAATCATTGCTACTAGAGTTGATTGAACTCTAGTTGGATAGACTGTGTTCTATCAGCAAGTTGTGTCTTACTTGAGAGTTGGTGCTCTCTGAGGATTTGGTGCTCCTTACTTTAGTTGGTGTTGAAACAAATTAGTTGGTGTTGGGAAAATCCTTATTATTAGATTCACATATATTCATATAAATTATATACAAAAATTTGGTATCTTTTGTGTCCATTATGATTATTATTTGATTGTTCTTAATCTTTTCAAATATGTTTTAATTGATAACTTGTAAGAAGAAGAAAAGTTATAAATGTCCACACACTAATTCACCCCCTCCTCACTTAGTGTGGGCAGTGTGTTCAGCACCTCCAACATACTCCTTTCCACCAAATATAATGTAAACATATTTTCCACCAAATAGATCAAGGAGATGAACATGTGCCACATGAGGAGATCCACATCAGCAAAAATACATCAGCAAGGACACATGGCACAATCAAACAATGACACGTGTCAAGTTTATTCAGCATTTCAGGTACATGTGAATCACAAATTTGAGTGACACGCAATAACTACTCATCTTGTGACATGTCATCAAGTGACGTAAGAAATTTACGTCACTACAAGAGTTTTTTTTTTTAGAGTTTTACCACCAACACTTTCCCAAAGTCCCGAAGTCCTGAAGTGGACATGAGACGTTCGATCTGAAGATCACTTTGGGAGCATTCTTGTCTGTTGATATACTATAGTGGAAGGATAGTGTAAGTGGAAAAGTTAACTGACAACAAGTGGTCTCCACCATTTTACGACTTACTAGTTAACTGACAACAAGTGGTCTCCACCATTTTACGACTTACTCAGCAGGTGATCACTCCAAAGGAAAGAAGGGGTTGAGATTTGAAATCTCCAAAGTCTGAAGACCTGAAGGAGATCTCGACCGTCGATTTGATGTTGGGTGTACTCACAACCATTGATCAAAACATAGTGGAAGGATAGCGTAAATATAATAGACAAAGTCACGGAGTAAATGGTGTCCATCCATCTCATTGCTTTATTAAGTCTTGGTCTTTGGATTAAGCAATGAAGTATAGGTCCAAGGATCGAATTTGACCAGTGATCTGGTTCTGCAAAGTAAACGTTAACCGTCCGATCTATTTGGCAAGATATGCTCCGAGAGATTTGACATGCTGCAAGTCTCAAAGTCCCAAAGGGAAAAGTTCCTAAGTCTCGACAATCATCCATATCATCGGAAGATTGAATCGTGGAAGTTGAATTGATAAGCACTCAAGTGTTTGTCTTGCCTCACATGAGGTCACCACCGTTGGTCATAAGGTAAATAGATTTAAAAGGGAGAATGTACTGCGTCACTTAAATTGATAAGCCCTTGGTTCTACACCTATGATCATATGAACATGGTTAAGCCCTTGGTTCTACACCTATGATCATATGAACATGGTTTGAAGGAAATGCCTATTTCTGTTATCACAAAGATGAAGGAAATCGATCCATGTCTGTGATCAATTTTTGAAAGTAAAGGGGATGCTAGGTGTAAAGATGAAGACGCAGAATGATGATCTTTGGTGGTCCCAAAAGTCGTTGTAAATGAACAAGTTAGTTATAACTTTTTGCACAAGTTTTCTCAATAACTTAACAAGTTTTGAGCATGAGCAAGTATAAATACAACTATGATTGGCTCACTTGGAGGAGTGTTCTTTGAGGAAGAAGTATACGGTCTTGTGGAAAATATAGGATCACTGAGAAAGAGCAGCCTTCAAAGAAAATGAAGGGGATACGGACATGAGGTCCGTGTGAATATCAGAGAGAAGAAGAACTAAAGAAGGCATGAATATCAGAGGAAAGACGAAGTGAAGAAGGCACGGATTTCAGAGAGAAGATGAAGTGCAGTGATGAGTGTTGATTGTATACCTCTGATCATCAAACATAATTGATTCATTAATAAATCATTGCTACTAGAGTTGGTTGAACTCTAGTTGGATAGAATGTGTTCTAATAGCAAGCTAGGTCTTGCCTGAGAGTTGGTGCTCTCCGAGGAGTTGGTGCTGAAACAAATTAGCTGGTGCTGGGAAAATCCTTATTATTTTATTCACATATATTCATATAAATTATATACAAACATATGGTATCTTCTGTGTCCATTGTGATTATGATTTGATTGTTCTTAATATGTTCAAATGTGTTTTAACTTATAACTTGTAAGAAGAAGAAAAGTTATAAAATTCCACACATTAATTCACCCCCCTCTTAGTGTGGGTGGTGTGTTCAACATAAATTCCCCCATGAACCCAAAAAACCCTTCTGTTTCAAGAATAAGGATAATGAATTAATGGAAGATTATATCGATGCGGGGATTGGAAAATATGCTATCTTGGACATGGAACATAGTGAAAACCTAGAGCAAGTGCAAGACACGAAGAATCAAGAATGTTTGTTTGAAGGCTACTGGAGGATGTCATTCAATGGATCTTGTTCAAAGTCTGGGAATGGAGTTGGAATTATTCTTATGATTCCAAGTAATATTATGCATCCACATGCTATAATATTGGATTATTCATGCACTAATAATGAGGCAAAGTATGAAAATTTTATTCAAGGGATGATCCTTTCATGATAATTGAAAATAGAGAATCTAATATTTGTAACTGGCGACTTATAGTTGGTTATTAATAAGGTCACCCAAAAGTATAAAATCAAGAAGGAAAGACTTAAGTTATATTTCAAAAGAGTTAACAAATTGATGGACCCTTTTAGTTCCTTCAACATTTATTTCATTCCCAGGGACAAGAATCACAAGGCATATTCATTAGCCTTGACGTCCTCATTGTCAAATGTAGACGTTATCCAAAGAAAAATGTCTTTCCAAGTAGAAAGAGATTTCTGACCGGCCATGCCCGATAACATTGAATATTTGCAAGTATTTGAGAACGATGAACAACTTGGAATTTTTTTGTTGAATGATGATGATGATGAAGATGATCACCTTGTTGTCCCCAAAGATTGTATGCAATCTGAATCTATTTTTACGAAAGATGATCATGCTAAGAATCTCCTTGAAGAAGTTTCAATTTGAAAGGTCCAAGAGACAGGAAAAGTCAATATTGGAACTGACAACTCCCCGAAATATGTCAACTTGGGAGTTGATTGCATCACTAAGGAAGTTTATTAATATGTTTCCTTGTTCGAAGAATATATTGATCTGTTCGATTGGACCTAGGATTTGAAAGATTACGATAAAACTATATTCCAACATATAATTCCATTGAGGGAAGAAGCAAAGATAGTGAAGAAAAAAATAAGGATGATGAAACCCAAATTGAAACCTCTGGTAAAGATTGAATTGGAGAAATTGAAGAAGGAGAGAATAATTTATCCCACAAGACACTCAAACTAGATTTCAAATCCTGTGATTGTAAGAAAAACGACCAGGGAAATCGGGATGTGTGTTGACTTCAGATACCTTTATAGAGAAAGAATAAAGGATAACTTTCATTTACCTAATATGGAGTTCCTTCTCCAGCAAGTCATTGGATCAACTTGTATGTCCATGTTGGATGGTTTTTATGGATACAACCAAGTCTTGGTGGATGAGGAATATAGGGAAAAGACAACATTTATCACACCATGGGAGACATATGCATATGATAGAATTCCCTTTGGTTTGAAAAATGTTGGAGCCACATTCCAGAGGGTCATAGATCATGCATTTAGTGGTTTGATAGGAAAATTTATGGCAAATTATCAAGATGACTTGACAGTGCATTAAAAAACAAGAGGTGATCATATCCATCATTTGAGAAAAGTTTTTGAAAGGTGCAGACTATATGGTGTCTCTCTAAATCCAAAAAAAATTATTGTTTTTCGTAACCCAAGGAAACGTTTTGGGCCACATTATGTGCAAGGAAGGGATTTACATAGATTTGGAAAGAGTTAACACAATAAATGATTTCAACCCCCCCGACATCCAAGAAGGGATTCCAATAATTTTTTGGCAAGATCAATTTTGTACAAAGATTTGTTCCTGATTATGCAAGTATCGTGAAGCTGATCAATTTGTTTCTGAAAAAGGAGCAGAGGTTTGAATGGACAAAACATACTTAAGAGGATTTCAATAACATCAAAGGATAAATCACCATAGCTCCGGTCCTCATTAGTTCATAATTTCAAAGGGATTTCATCATCTATTCATTTGCTACAGAGAATTTTTTTGCATCTATCCTTACTTAGAAGAATACCAAAGGAGAAGAACTCCCAATAAGTTTTATGAGAAAAACCCTACTTGAATATGAGTTGAGGTATTCAGAACTGGAAAATAAAGCCTTAGCTTTCATAAAGGAAGTAAATCATTTTCGAACATACATATTGAACTCCCATGTTATTTCCTGTGTTTTCTCATCGCCGGTGAAAATTATTCTGAACCAACAATTTAGGGGAGGAAAATGGGCTAACTGGTTGGCAAATATACAAGAATATGATATCAAGATTAAAACTTTAAAATATGTCAAATGACAAGGTTCATGCAATCTCATCACGAATGGTGATTCTGTGGATGGAATGATTTCAATTTCAGTAGGAGAACCATTAGATGATTTAGATTGGTACGAAGATATTATATTCTACTTAACATCTGGGGAATTTCCTGTCACCATGAACTCCAAGGAGCAAAGAACATTGAAGATGGAGGAAAATCAATATGTGTTGATTGTTGATATAGTTTTCAAGAGAAATTATGATGGTATACTACAAATATGTGTTAATGAAAAACAAGACCAAGAACCGATGAGAGAATTCCATGAAGGAATATGCGGTGGAAACTTTGCACCTACTGCCACCGCCCATAAGATAATAAGGGATGAATTTTACTAGCCATCAATATTTAGAGACTCATATGCCACAATAAGGAAGTGTGTATCGTGCCAACATTTTTTAGGAAAAATGAAGAGATTTGTGATGCCTTTACAACCCATAATTGTAGAACAATCGTTCTCCCAATGGGGACTTAATTTTTTTGGGACAATTAATCCGAATTCTAGCAAGGGGAATATGTACATTCTCATGGCTACAAATTATTTCATGAAATGGTTAGATGTGGTGGTATTAAAGAAGGTTGATTCTGAAGAGCTAATTAAGTTCCTTAAAGATAATATTCTGTCGATATTTGGTGTCCTGGACAAATTTATCATAGATAATGGTTCGATTTTCATTGGGTCAAAGTTTATGGAGTTTTGCGAACAATATGGAATTATCCCAGGTCAATCATCAAATTATTATCCACAAGTTAATGGCCTTGCTGAATCCACAAACAAAACACTTGTTCAGATACTAAAGAAAACCATTGATAAGAACCAAAGGAATTGGCATATGACGCTGATAGATGCATTATGGGAAAGCAGAACAACTCTAAAGGATAGCACCGAGATGTCTCCATATACATTGGTTTATGGGAAAGAAGCGATGATGCCAATTAGCCTCGAACTCAATGCATTGACTTTTGTGGTTATACAGAATATATAGAAGACAGTTCAACCATCCAAAGGAGAATCAACCAGTTATTGAAGTTGGAAGAAGAATAAATCAAAGCCTTGAATCGAACTTCTCAGAGGCAAGAGAGTGTCAAAAGCTATTTTGATTAGAGCACAACTGTAAAGAATTTCCAGAAGGGAGAGTTGGTGTTACTTTAGAATAATGACAAGGAGAAACCATCGATGCATACAATGTTTGAATCACTCTGGATTGGGCCATACGTCATCGAGAAGATCTTGGGTTTTAACTCCTATATTCTCCAAGACATGAAGGATAAAAGATTAATGCTTCTTGTCAACAAGAAACATTTGAAAGGTTTATTCTCCTAAGACTTTCTCATTCTCATTGTACATAATTTTATTTTTCAGTTTGTATATTCTTACTTTGACCCCATATCCCAATAGGCGGAAGCACCTGGTCATGAAAGGTTCTGGATTCTTGACAACCCATAGGGGGTTATCACCCCACAGTTGGAGACAATTGCTAAGACAAATTCTCGCTTCTGAAATTTTCCTCGCCTTTTCTATTCTTCCAACTTATTTTGTCCATTTATTTTCCCTCTTTTATACTTACCCAAATTCCCCTTTTCTTTTCTCCCTTCTACTCTCCCTTTATAATTACTATACTTAGTCCTTTTTTCAAAAAACTACGGTTTTGCAGGTTAGAAGACTCGCGGGTTCTCACTTCCTATTCCCATATCATGAGTCCGGTCAACTATCGTATCATCCTATACTTAACTATTTCTGCAGTCATGGGTTCCCACGTTGGCAGGTTCAATCTTTCATATCCCATGTTCCCTGATATACATTTCGCACCCAAAAGATCTGCGATCTACATTTTTACCATCGGAATCCCTGAGATCCTAAGTATATCATCTCTCCTATATTGAGTCCTATTGACTACATTAAAACACTTAGATTATTTTCAACATTTCACAACCGTAGGTCCGTGGGTTCTCGAGTTGGCAGGTTCACAAAAATTCCCAAATCCTAATAGCTCTCATCTTTCCCCGTCACCTTCACGCTTTTTCCAATATTCATTTAGTATGGTTTAATGATAATAACTCATCATGAAGGTCCCATAAATATCATCATTAATAAGGGAGGGACTCGAGGAGATTTCTTAATAAACCACATTAAATAATGATTTACCGAAGATTATATTATATCTCTCAAGCCCTTGTTTCGAATATTATCTGGATTAAAAGAACACTCTCTTCAACTTATGGAAACAAAAACTCAAAAACAGTTATGCGGAGATACTTTGAACATTTTTGGACGTGACGACCATAAATTTTAGTGGTCTAGAGATTATTCTTACTGTTCATCCCCTTCTGCTCAAAATGAATTAATTTGGATGTTCCAAATTGGTCGTGCAGGTTGTGTTCCTGAGGTTTTTGACTGTAAGAAAATGGTTTCCTGGTGCGTTGAGAAATATATACCAAGTCAAGGGATTATTCAACTTCAATACCATTCTCCCATCTCTCTTTCACCTAAAGTGTTCCGTAAAATTCTATAACCCCCAAAGCCAACACTCACCTTCAAAGGTTAAGATTGTAGGGAATTCTTGAAAAAGTATAACAACGATCTAGACCTCTTGCCTGAATTCTTGGAGAATCCAATGAC
>CBVK0101984988.1:0-17499 GCA_900067695.1 Picea abies | reverse complement strand
ATAAATCGTTCATACCTGGACACCAACATTTTGGCGCCATTGTCGGGGAGGCTAACAAGGTGTAAGACAATGATCTAGACCAACTAGAGGGTCAATCTCTCATCCTGGGGAGAGAACGAGTTTTCTCACTCTACTTCAGGTCCTACGCGTAGGTGATCTTTCCGCTTGTTTTTGTTTTTTCTTTTTTGTTTTTGTCAATCTCTTGTCCTGGGGAGGGAGGAGTCTTTTGACACCCTGCTCTAGATCTTGAGTTAAGATTTATTTCTTTCAAACCCTTGTGTTTTTTTTTGAAACCCTAGCTTTTACCTTGGGGAGGGAGGAGTCTTTTGATGCCCTGCTTCAGATTTGAAAATTATTAGGTCTTTTCCATGGTGTGGTTTGTTCTTGTCCAAGGGAGGGAAGAGTCCTTTGACACCCTACTCTAGGCCCTGAACCTTAGATTCTTGTTTTTTTTAGCTACCTTTCTTTTTCATAAGATCTTCTGTCTTGGGGAAGGAATGGTCCTTTGAAACCTTACTTCAAGACTAAATCATTTTAGGTTCATCTAGTAGATTATAGAAAAGGATGAATCAAAAACATCATCTCGCGTAGCCATGAGACCAAGGGCACGAAGAGTGAAGTATGAGGGACAATCAGTAGATCAACCAGTGTTGTCTACAACATTCTTGGGTGATACGACACATCAGGTTCCCCCAACAGTTGAAGAAATATCTAGTGGCATACCCGACCAAAGAAATCTTATGTTGGCAACATAGGAGGAAGAGGTCACAAGCAGAACCTCGACAGAGTCAGACCACCCTAGCAAGAGAGAGAAGGTTGTAGTTGAGGGATCAAGTCATCAGAACGCAGAAGAAGGGATCGAAGGAGTATTTGCATCACCAAGGGACTAGGGAAGTGTTGCTAAAGAAACTCGGATCCAAGGGGTAAGGAAGCCTCAACCATATCCTACAGAGTATAGTGAAATACCCAGTGGTTATTGGAAGATATTTATGGCTCCCACAACCTCCACCATTGAGTTTCCAATTGGAAACCTGGGAGTTGGTGCGCCAACTAAGCCTATTCCATTAGCAGCCTTACCAAACTTTCATGGGCTTCTTTCAGAAGATCCCGACACATTTCTATTCGAATTCGACATAGTGTTCCGAGGGTATTGTTGGGCCCCAACAACTCCCCCTAAATGTTTTACGAAATTGAAAGGCCCCCCTGTTAGAATTTTGATAATTATAATGAGCTACAGAATCAACCTTTTCAAATAGTTTCATATTCTAGCTTGTTTTGAGACAAAATTAAGACATTCACTATAATATGGCATTTATTACAAGAGTATATGTCAAAAGTTAGAAATGAGCATAAAAATCTCAATATAAACAAAAATGTTAATTTTTATCAAATGTTTACTTTTGTTTAAATTATGATTATGTGTTCATTTTTTTTCTCATTAGCAAGTTTGACTATTTTGAATAATGTGTTCAATACTTCATTAAATAATATCTTGGTTGGTTTCTCATTTTCATGAAATCATTTGGTAATATTAATTAATTAATTTTTTTTTTCATTTTGCATCTCATTTCAAAATAATAATAATAAAAGAATTATCTATCATTTGTTTGATTTTGTAAAAAAAACAAAATTAATATTTTTTCTCCATTAACTTGAAGCTTCTAGATCATATTTGAAAGCAAATTATAAACAATGTTTGTTTATAAGTTATAGTTAGTTTAAATTCATTTTTTATTTTTCTCGATTTTGTTTTATTCTCAATTTTTAGGTTATTAATTTAGGTTTCTCTTTGTTTTACAGGTTTCTATTATCAAATATTTGATACGGATCTGATCATGGCTTGATTTTATTATCCAAATGCGTTCAACATGATTGATCCAAAAATAATTTTGGATTGCTACAAATAATTTTACGAGCAACAACAGATAAAATTTGGAAAGGCGTCAAGATCAGATAGGCGATTTTGTAGAACTGATTGCAGCCAAACTGTGAAGAATTTGAAGAAACAGTTGAAAACCTAGAACCAAAATGGACCCATTTACGTTCCGCGCAGAGATTTTCCCAAAAAAATGCACGATTTGAGAGATATTTGGGTCTCTTTTAGAGGCAAATTTCAGGTGGCGGAAATTAATAGTGATGCTAGACTGTTCATTCATTTTATAAATATATGAGAAAGATCAGAGCCATGGGATCCAAGAATTGGAGAGAAGGATTTTAATCCTTTCTCTTTTGTATATTATTTCTTTTGTAAACTTTTTATTTCTTTTCAAATGGAGTAATGGATGGCTAGAATCTTTGGGATAATAGACGGATATTTTCAAAGAAGAATATGAAATTCCAGGTTGCTTAATGGCTTTTGTCCTATAAGTAAAATGGTTTTATTTTCATTATAATATATTCATATTCTTTGAATAATTGATTGTGCATTGATTTAAATAGCTTTAGTCTTTTTTATCAATACATGGTTAATTGTTATCATTTATGTATTAATTTTTCCAATCTTTAAAATCTATTATCTAATTTTTTTTTCCAGGACTACAGAATGGACAAGTGATTACAAAAACTTAATATAACAACATATATGCATTTTGGCTTTATCCTTTTGTTTATAATGTTTTTATTTATGTTTTTTTTAATCTTGTTACATGTGCAGGTCTGATAACTTTAGATTAAATGATCTGTGATGTGTAGGAGGTTTATATTATAAATACCATCTATCATTTGCTTCAATCAAAATATAAATGTTGTGATTATATATTCGATTTAAATAATGCGATTTATCTTTGAGTTTTAATAAAATGCATAGATTGCTTCCAGATTTATCTTGTTGTAATCATGTATAATTATGAGATCATAGGTTTATGTTTGTGTTTCCTTTTTTGTCATTAAAACCTAAGCTGCCAATACATGTTCTGAATTTATTTAGAACATTCATAAGGTTCACTACAGATTTCTCTCTTGGACATGGCAGTCGGATGTTCACCACTCATGCAAATGCTTGGATACACTTCACTAATTCATTGACATGATAGCGTCTTTGTATTTTTCTATCATTAAAACTAGAATGTATGGTTCAGCTTTGACTATCCACATGTTCATGTTTCATTAACTTTTTTTTACAAGATTCTTTAAATTTATAAAAGAAAAACAATAAATATTTTTATGTGCTTTCTTTATCTGCTTCCTAGAAGCAATCATTTTTCACTTTGATTTTCGTAAGTTTTGATTAAAAATTGCATCTTGTAAATCATGTAAATAAATGAGACTTGTATATCTTCTGCTTAAATACAACTACTATAGTTACATTTGAACATATGTACATATATATAGTGTGTTTAGAAATTAGTTAGTTATTTCTCTCTTTTATTCGTTTCTTTTAGGATTCTTAGATTGGATAATGGAGCCATTAAACCCGTCAAAATGAGTTACACCAAACGGATTGGGTTATTTAGACAACCCCAGACTTGACTCGCTCTTCCAGTTGATGGATGGTCAATTTCACCCGTCAACAGGTATGATTACACGACGGAAGCCCAAAAGTTAAAAATTTTTCCTTCTACATTAAAAGGGACGGCTCTGCGATGGTTCATGGGCCTTGGAGGAAGCACTATTTCCACATGGGATGATATGCAGACAACTTTTCTGGAAAAATACTAGCATTACTATAAATCCCAGAACATTAAGGAAGAACTTTTCAAGTTCGCACAAAAAGAAGATGAGAGTTTGGAAGATTGTGTGGAACGATTCAAGTACACCTTATAGAGTTTGGGTCACTCTGACTTGGATAAGGAAATTCTAAAAATTATCCTCCTCTGATATTTCCGTGAGGACTCAATGGAACTATTGAACATTGTGGGAAAAGAAGACATCTCTAAGGAAAGCTTCGAAGGTATCTGCGAATTATGCATTCAGTGCTCAAGAGAACTTGCAAGAAATAGACAAGGAATCCACTCAGTAAAAGGTTCTAGCGGAGGTGTTACGAAAGAAAAAATCAAAATCTTGCTAGACAATCTAAGGATGGATATCCTCAGCACCCTGTCAGCACAGATGGATACGCTGCTAGTAAAATAGAAGCAGCTAGAATTGGATAGGACTATGGCAATATTCTTCCCAATGTGTAGAAAGAAGCATCCAGACAAGGAATGTCCACTAAAATCCATAGAGGAATGTGCAATCTGCGAGCTAAATCATGCAACAAGCTCATGCCCCTCCCTGTCAGGCCTGAAAGCATTGTTTCAAGGAACGGGGAAAGACATGGAGCAATTGTACCTCATGGGGTCTAGAAAGCCATGGCAACCTCAACCACCAATGAGAAATCAAGGTATGTACTCAGATCCATCTCAGTATTTCAATAATTCTAATATGAATCCTCAGTCCATGCCCTATCCTTCCATGTGGCCACAATACCAGTTTCCACCATGGTAGCAGTGGAACCCTCAAGCCAGTTCAAACCCCCCATGGGCTCCAACTTGGAAAGGATCCCCTCCTGGGTAGTTTCCTCAATCGATGCCACAACAACAACTCCAACTGCCCTCTAATGTGCCTCTGGATAACCAACCTACCCGTCCTCAGCTCCCAATCCAACCTGATCTGAATCCTAATAGTAGGGGAGTTCATCAAACTGACATTCTTAACTTACCTTCATATATCATTTCCACTGTAGAGTTGTATGAAATGAATCTATGATCAGGGGGGACAGTTGATGCTCAACCTCCTCCAGTTACCATTGAACAACTCAATAGTGAAGGTAAGGAATCATAAACAATTAGTAAAGAGCCAAAACAAACTGATAGAAACCAGGCATCTCCTGTAAAACAACATCAATATGAACCACCTTACCCAGAGATACTAACTTTGAGTAAATCAAGCCCTCAAGATGAATTTGATTTATTAGGAGAACTGTAGAATTTATTTGATAAAATTCCCTTGTTACAAGCTATGAAGGATGTGCCAATATATGCAAAGACTCTTAGGGAATATTGTTCAAAGAAATCTACAAAGAAATCCAAAGACCCCCTTACCATTTATGTTATGGGAAAATTATCATATTTCATGATGGGAAAGTCAATGCCTGAAAAGTATGGAGATCTGGGGAACGCAATTCTGACAGTACAAATTAATGGGGTACAGATTCTGAATGTGTTGGTAGACCTAGGTGCTACCATCAATGTTATCACCACTGAAACCATGCATGCATTGGGTCTTCGTAACTTGAAACATACACCTACAGTATTGGAATTGGTAGACCGATCCATAGTCAAACCTGTAGGAAAGTTGGAAGATGTAACAATTTTAGTATATTCATGGCACTATCCCATAGATTTCCTGGTCTTACAGATGCAATATTCGGTGGGAAACCATCCTTTGATCTTGGGTAGACCATGGCTAGCTATTGTAGATGCTTACATTGGGTGTCGATCAGGGCACATGGTTATTTCCAATGGGCACAACATTAAGAACTTAGTGTTATACCCACCTGCAGAACCAAACCCATCCATAAAACCAGCAGGAAGCAAGAAAATTTTACCTAGGAAAGAGTCTGAAACAAAAAATGAGGAATTGAAGCCAATTCTTACTATTGGACAAGCCCTTCAGTTGAAAATAGAATCAGAAGATGATGTAATCACCTCTTTTATGGATGATCCTTGCTCCGTTTCGGAAACAAATCAACAATTCCTAGAATCTATCCTAAGATGTGAGACTCGGGAAACAATTGAAATAGCAGAAGGATCAGAGAAGCTACCTGTTGATGCACCTAGTGAAAGTGTCCCAATAGAACTAGAACCAGGGAAAACCCTGAATATTAATCCAACCCTATCAGAATCCTAGAAGAAGCAACTCATGGATTTCCTTTGGAAACACAAAGAGGCATTCGCCTGGGATTATACAGATATGAAAGGGATCCCTGCTAATTCATGCACCCATCATATATACATTAAGGAGGATTGTCGTCCTGTGAGACAACCTCAGAGAAGGATGAACCCCACATTGAAAAATGTTGTGAAAGAAGAAATTCAGAAATTACTAGACATAGGTTTTATTTACCCCATCTCAGATAGCCAATGGGTCTCCCCATTAGTAATGGTCCCTAAGAAAAATGGTAAATGGTGAATATGCTTGGATTATCGAGAATTAAATAAGGCAATGCAGAAATATCATTTTCCTTTGCCATTTATTGATCAAGTTCTGGACACATTGGCTGGCAAAAAGTTTTTTTCTTTTCTAGATGGGTTTAGTGGGTATAACTAGATCCAGATAACTCCTGAAGATCAAGATAAAACCACTTTCACATGCCTCTGGGGAACATTCACATACCAAGTCCTTCCTTTTGGCCTGTGTAATTCTCTTGCAACATTCCAAAGGGAAATTTTTGGAATCTTCTCTAATTTGATAGATGACAGTGTTGAAATCTACATGGATGACTTTACTCCATATGGGGATTCATTTCTTGAAGGGCCGAAAAATTTAGAAAAAGTTCTCGAAAGGTGTATACAAGCGCGTGTCTCATTGAGTACGGAAAATTGTCATATGATGATGGAAGAAGGAATTGTTCTGGGACATTTTCTCTCAGCTAAAGGAATTCGGATGGACCCAACAAAGACAAAGGTAATTCAGCATTTCCCGACACCCAAAACATCCATGCAGGTATGCAGTTTTATTGGTTGTGTTGGTTATTACAGGCGTTTTATAGAAAATTTTGCTAAAGTAGCACATCCACTTTTTCAATTGCTAACAAAAGATTCAGATTTTGTGTGGACATAGGACTGTGATGCATCCTTTATGAGAATTAAGGAATTGGTCTATAGCGCTCCAATCCTTAGAGGGCCAGACTAGGCATTACCTTTACATATTCATAAAGATGCTTCCCAAACAATGGTTGGTGCAGTATTAGGGTAGAAAGAGGACAAAATACCATATGCAGTTTACTATGTTAGCAAGAATTTGGCTTCTGTTGAATTAAACTACACAGTGACTAAGAAAGAGTTCCTTGCTTTCATTTATGCCATCGATAAATTCCGGCACTACATTACCTGGTATCCTACCTTTGTGCATACTGATCATGCAGCTATCAGGTATTTAATGAATAAACCTATTACCCCTGGTCATATCACAAGATGGCTCTTTCTACTACAGGAATTTGATATCACGAGAATTTGATATCACGATAGTAGATAAACCAAGGAAGGACAATGTGGTTGTATATTTCTTATCTAAGATAGAACATGAGGGTAAGGATACACCAATTGAAGATAATTTCCCATATGAACTTCTTTTTGCAGTATCTGCTAACACTCTGTGGCATGCAAATATTGCTAATTATCTTGCTTCAAAGAAGGTGCCTCGTCATATGTCATATAAAGAGAAAAGGAAGATTATTCACCATAGTACCCGATATTCATGGACGGTAGGATATATCTTTCATACAGGGGCTAACCAATAGATTCGACGTTGTGTGGAAAAAGACAATATCTATGAGATACTGAAGGCTACACATGATGGACCTTGTGGAGGACATTTTGCAGATAAAAGAACAGGTCACAAAGTGCTGCAAATGGGATATTACTATCCCTCCATCTTTCGTGATGCTCGAGACTATGTTTGAAGGTGTGATAGCTGCCAACGGATGGGACAACCTGGGAAAGAAGATGAAATGCTTCTACAACCCCAGATAGTCCTTGAACCATTTGAGAAATGGGCCATTGATTTTGTTGGACCCTTCAACCCACCTTCTCATCAGAAAGATTACATCCTGGTATGCACTGATTATGTAACTAAATGGATGGAAGATAGAGCGGTCACAAGACCAGCAGAACAAGTAGTGGCAGACTTTGTTTTTGAAGAAAGTTTTTCCCGATATGGTACTCCAAGGGAAATTGTGTCGGATGGAGGATCACCATTCACATCTCACATGATAGGAAAGATGATGCAGAAATATGGAGTCAAACATAGAGTGAAAACCCCCTATCACCCCCAAGCGAGTGGACAAGTAGAAAGCACAAACAAGGTATTGGAAAATATCTTGACAAAGACAGTAGCAAGTCATCACCGGGACTAGGCACAGAAACTTCTTGAAGCTTTATGGGCATACAGAAAAACATGGTGAAACACAATTGGGTTTTCACCATTTGAATTAGTCTATGGGAAAGTCCCCTTGTTTCCAGTGGAATTTCAGATCAGTACACTCAGGACAGCTCTAGAAGTAGGCCTAGACCCATCAAAAGCACAAAAACACCGACTGGAACAGTTGAATGAGTTGGACGATATTCGGTTAGTAGCTGTCCATAAGACCACTACTGTTCAAAATCAGAGAATGAAGTGGCATGATAAATTTATCAAAAGTAAGGTGTTTCATGTGGAAGATTGGGCATTACTTTACGATTCCCAATTTAAGGATTTCAAAGGAAAGCTTTGCACTCGCTAGATGGGGCCATACCAAGTGGACGCAGTGTTCGACAATGGAAAGGTTATATTAATTACAATAGATGAGAATCATACCTCATTCTTAGTAAACAAACACCGTCTAAAACTATACCACCATCTAGCCTCTAGAAATTCCTTTGTCAAACACCTCTCTGACTCATTTGATTTAATGATTGTTGGAATGAAGGACACTCTCACTCTACCTTAAGAAAAAAAAAAAAAAAATTGTTATTTCTTACTTGTTTGTATTTTTGCAGGAATAAAAAATGAATATGACTAGGAGAAATGTAACACTCGGCACTGTTACTCCACTAGTGCTTCTATAAAGACGTTGTTACTCCATTGGTGTGCACTGATTACTTCACGAAGTGTTGTTACTCCACAACTGTCGTTACTCCGTCGGTGTTGTTACTCTGCAACTGTCGTTACTCCGCCAGTGTTGTTACTCCACAATGACCGTTACTTTGCAACTATCGTTACTCCGCTGCTGCTATTACTCTGCAACTGCCATTACTCTGCCAGTGTTGTTACTCCACAACTGCTGCTACTCCACCGTTGCCATTATTCTGTCGTTTCTTCTACTCACTGTTGTTGTTACTCCTTACTATCATTATGCCCTATTGTAGTTACTCTGTCATACCTTTTGTTGCTACTCCACCATAAGGTAGGTCCCCAGGTACGTCTTCGCTGACCTTTATGGATTTAATTAAAATATTCCAAAAAGACATCAAAATGTGTCGTGGATGGTCGTAATTAAGTTGGGGGGGGGGACCGTCATAACAAATGATGGCATACCATAGAAAATAATTTATGACACATGATCCTCATCAAACAAAATCCAATGATTTCGATACTCTTTAATCATAACTTGATATGTCAAAATGCGTACTCATACTTGCAGAGTCATAATCAGTCACCTCCCCAACATGCTGCATTAAATTTCTGATGGTACCACCAAAATCTATCATCATTTCCAAACATACCATTGTTGTTTCATCCACCATCCCCAAAAGTGATATGACGTTATTTCAGTTGCCAATGGTTTGGAGCCATGTCATTTTCCCCTACCAGCTAACTGCATTCGTCGTGCTGACTCTGCCTCTGCAGTAATGGGTGGATGATCTGTGCGGAATGAACCTGAAGATACAATGAGATTTCAGAACAATCAGGAGGTATGGTGGGTCTTTGAGAACACGAGCTAGAATGTTTACTTTGACAGATTGAAAGGGTCGAACAAAGAAATTGCGATGGAATTCACACTCAACTTGAGAGAAGGAAGCTCTTGGGTCCACATAATTGAAATACTTGTGATAGAGGAAGTCATCACAGAAGTCAGTGGACTCCCTCAAAATGGAAAACAATGTTTTTCAAGAAGGTCTATCCTTCCAGAGTTTCCTGAAGCCTTTTTACAGGCAGGAGAAAGCATTGTGCAGAAGGGTCAAGGATATGACCAAAATTCATTGCCGCATCCATGGAAGGAAGTAGCATAATTCGTCATGAGATATATGACTTGCGAAGGGAGATACTCCACCATATTCAAATACCATCTCCAAATACTAACTCACCTATGATTTCCCCAAGCAGAGGATTTCTCACTGAATGTGCCTTATTTCTTATTGAGAAGCCTTCACCTAATGACACATTAGGCTCAAGAGTCACGACAGGTATTGGAGACCATCACCCACCATGGGCTGGTTCAGCTGTTAGTAATGAATGCCATCAGACAAATCCCAATCCCATGGGAACTATTTCAGGATTCCACAGAGGAAGAAGTAGCATCTGTTGTGGCTGCTAAGGAAGATGAACTAGAATCCACGGAGGAGGAAAATGTAGGAGAAGATGACTATGTTGACCAGGAGGAACCGAAATATATGGATATGGAAGTTGAATCATTTGAAGAAGAGGCTTCTCCCCAAGAGAAAGCCAAAAACATGGAACCAATGGAAGATGCGGAAGTTGACACAGAAAGGCCCACTAGTACCATGGTCGAGGCTGTCCCACAAGAACCAGTCTCGTCTGTGGAATTAGCAGAACAATTTGATAGCATGAAAACCATAGAAGTGGGGTCACAATAGATAGGAGTGGGTGAATTGGTTGATATTGCGACCGAGGGTACTCCACAAGGACCTCCTGTTACCATGGAGTCGATGGAGGAGGATAACCATAATGAAGAAGAGGTCGTGACCACCCTAACCATAGAGCCCATGGAAGAAGTGTTGGGAGAACTAGGGCCTGAGGTTGGCGCCAAACCACAAGAACCAGCGTCGACCTTGGGACCGAATATTGAAGATCCCTGCCATTTCTCCTTTTTCTCCTTTATTCTAAGAGGAGCAAGGCAAACTCATTCCCTTTGACATAAAGAAGAAGATCTCACCATTCCTCCAATTCTATCACAAAAGCCACAACTGTGCAGGGTGGATGATGCTCAAATAGATACATTAGTAGGAGAGAATCTCGCAAGGGCATCACCGGTCACGATGAGCGTGCAACAAGAGGAAATAGTTGTAGGTGAAGAGGAGGGACCAAGCAAAGTGGTCCCGACGAATGAGCCAATGGAAGAGCCAGGCGAGAAGGTCGTAAGACTCCCAGTCAAACAAAAACATCAGCTACAATTGAAGGAGACAATGCGACTTAAGATGGAGGTCAAGAAACTAAATAAACAGGTACAAAAAATGCAGGAGCGGATGAAGAAATACAAGCAAAAAGATAGAAAGTCCAAGACCATAGGAGTAGAAATAGAGACTCAGATGGACCAGGCATCCATAACCTCTGCTGCTACTCAAACAGACTCGGTCGAGTGATTGTTTGAAGACCGTGAGCATGCCTTAATGGTTGAAGTGCAGACTTGGAAATCTACTATGTCTCAGTATCAAAACGAGATCAAAAGAATGCAGGAACGAGCCTCCACAACTATTTTTGAATATGTGGAGCATATAGACATCATGAGATTTAGGCATGTGAAGCAAAAAATCAAGATGGAGTAGCTGGAAAAGCAAGTGGCAGAGCTAAAAAAGGATAAAGAGTAGATGTTTAGTTTGGCACAAGAGGTGATGGCATGTCACCCCCCTGCTTCTAGTTATTCCTTATTCTTACATGAACATTTTCTTCTATTCTGCATGGAGAGCATAAAAAATGAGATTAGTTATAAGATAGAAAATGGCGTACAATTCCTTCGAATAATGAGGTACCACGATGTGCCAACTCATCATTTGATGTGTGAATTTTACCTGCATGGATATCTGTTGCACGTAGACAGAGACTTCAATCTGGTCCTATATGTGGGAGACATCCATTTAAGATCCCTCACCTTTTACACTTTCAACCAGATCAACTGGCAGAAGGCTTTTAACACATTTGAATCTAATCAGGTTACAAAGCCGTTTATGGTAAGAGGAGAACCTGAGAGGTCAGTCACCATGTTCAATAAACACAACACCTTTTTGGGAATTGAGGCGAATAGAGATAGAATGTTGAGGACACAAAATTGGTGCCTTGATCTTTGTGTTAAGAAAATAGTTACATTTCATGAAGAAGCCCTTGATTGCTGTCAAAAAAGGTGGATGATAACATCTACAACTGTCCGGAACAAGGAACCTTTTGGGGCACCAAATTTTACACGGGTGCTCCCCAGAGTGCCCAGATATGTGGCATGTGTCCGAACAAGCGGGGTCCGATGGATGGGACTCCGGTTTCAGTTTCCCACTATTTGGTTGCCAGTAGAAGATTACACTCCAACGTATATTGTCCTAGAAGATTGGTGGGAAGATGTCCACCTCTCAGATGGTTTTAAAGTTTTAGGAACAGATATGGCTGAAGAATATGATCTCGCCCATTTTTAGGAAGCCAACAGTCAGTGAAATCCAGACCTGCGGAAGCGACGAACTGCATGAGGGCATGCAGAAGGCTAGTTGGGGGGAGATGTTGGGCACCAAATAGGGCTATCTTTCTACTACATTTCCATTACCTTTTTGAAATTTTTACACTTATTTACCTATGTTTACTATGCTAAATCTGTGAGGTAACTACCCGTACCTTGTCTATTGGAATATTTTATTAATGATGTAAAAGTCACGGATTTTTTCCTATTCACAGCACTAAAACGAATGTTTGACCGCAGCTTCTGGAGAATAGGACCAGGGCTTCATCCCGCAGCAGATCCACTCTTCACATCAACAACCAAGCCATAAAGAGGTCGCGCAACTAGAGTTGCAGATCCTTGAACCATCTTGGGCATTTCACTGATCCTGTCCATCTGGTACTGGTGTCGTTCCACTAATGCATATTTTTGGGGATACGGTTACCATATTTTTGGGAAAGAGGTTGTTCTCCCTTTTGATGTATAAAAGACATTTTATTCCTGTAATTGGGGATGTCCCCTTTGATATTGTAATAACCTTTTTCATATTTATAAAACACTACCTATTTTGTTGTCTTCATCTTCATTGTGACCAGCTCAACCCTGATCAGAGAGTTGGGCCTTCTCTTCTGATTAGGTGTTGCATCTTCCTGGGTGTGTTATTTATCAGTTTTATGCTTGCTGTTACAGTGTGTTATTTATCAGTTTTATGTTTTCTGTTACAATTTTATTTCTTAGTTTATGCTTGTTGTTACAACGTGTGATTCTTATGAGTACCTTTTGGAAGTTGTAGTTAATCTAGTTGACAGTAATGTCTTGAATCTTAATCATGAACCCTTGGCTAGAATGAATTGTACTCTTGCCCCTGCATATACCTTGTGTATTTCCTTGAAAGGATGCCCACCCAGATTGATAAATTAATGTAGGAAAAGGGTGAATAAATCGTTCATACCTGGACACCAACAAGAGGTTGTACTAAATTGGAGTTAAGCATTCATAAAAAAGATATGTGAAAAATATGAAACAACTGAGAAGCACATAACTCAAACTTGACCAGATCTGGAATTTTCAATCTGTATTTGTATTAATTCACAAATATCTTCAAATTCTTCTTTATAATGCGCCCAGAAAAAAGCCCTGTTTCAGGCTCCTGAAATTACACTTATACCAGATCACCAATACATTGATGGTTGGTGATTTCATAACTCCTAGGGGTAATCAATTACAAAAATGAAAACCTCAACCATTTGCATGATTATCTTTTGTTTTTTTGTCATCTTGATAATATAAGATTTCAAAATGATGCTTCATTGTTTTTTTGAAGTATCTCCTTCTTTCGACCCAATACATTCAATACATTTTTCCAAAAAGTGTACAAAATTTCTAGGAGGCTCTGGAAAATCCTTCGCTTCAAATAGATAAAATTTTCTTTGTATTTTTGGAAGCCAGTATTCAATCCCCTTACCAACAAACTTAATTGATTTCAAATTTGAGTTTGGCTTCACCAGCTACCTGTCTATTAGGGTAACATCAATTTCCTTTAATTGTGAAATTTCCTTTAATTATGAAATTTCCATCTGAATTTCGTTCAAGCCCTCTTTGAAATTTAACTGGTGTCTTACAATGTTTATCTATCCTAATTGCCCAGGGCAATTGTCTCTTCTAATAACTAATCATCCCTTGTCCACCAAATCAAAGATTTATTCACAATCATCTTTGATTTCCTTGGTTATTCTCTTGTTTTATGCTATGTTGGCCTCCCATACTTTGAGTAGAATATCACCTCTGATCTGCTCTGTGACAGATAGCTTTGGAGTTTTCGATACCTCTTCATTTTCTGAACATACAAATTCCCTTTGGAAAGTGGCCCTTGCTGCTTTAGCTTCTTTTTCTTTAAAAATAATATTATCAAAAGAATTTCTTACTTCTTGAAAATAATTCTGAATAATCTCTACTTTGGAGATTAATATCTGTTGCTCGACTTCTATATTCATATGTATTTCCAATGACTGGTCCTGAAAAAATTTCAAATCTATAACCTGGCCTTTCATTGAATTCAATTTAGCCTGTAGTTGTCTTACCAATTCTTCTTACCGAATAACCTGTATTTGGCTAATCGACATCTTCTTGTTCATCTCGTCTAGACTTGACTTAAACAATTGAATTTCATGTTTGTAAATAGCCCTGGCTTGATCCAAACCTTTATTTATTTCTTCTCTGACATTTTTCTCGGTCTCTTTTAGTTTTTTTTGCAACTGGACTATCTCGTGGTTACTCTGTTTCAACCTTGTTCTCATATTGTCAACAGTGAATAGATTTGTTGTTTCTAGAGCTCCCATGAAGCCCGCTACCTCTGTAGTGAAATCTTCCTCTTCCAAGTTCTACCCATCTACGAACCCCCCTATGTTTCCTTACCATACCACCTTCTCTCATATACATCTCCTGCTTTAATACAACCTTCCTCTTTTTACTGAAAAAGTAATCAGAGGGAGGTATTTCTTCTCTAGAGACAGGGGCGAGGTCACTAGCATATATGAATCCTATTTGAGGGAGCCCAAAAGTAGACTATAAAGGGGTCAAGGAAGCAATGGGATTACCCAACTCTCTGGATTTTGTTTCCCCTGTTGTCTTGGGGGTATCAATATGAATAGTAGATGATGAAGGGGGAGTAGATTGTCTGGACTCGGGAGGTGTCCCAGACCTTCTTTTTGTTTCTACTTATAGATTATCTGTCTGTGGGACTTCCTTGTTTTATGAATATCCTTTGACCCCCTATGGATTTTCCTCGGTGTCTGTTTTATCCTGCGCTTTTTGTCCGAAACCTGAGGGAGTTTTTTCTTGTTCTGGAGTAGGGGTTGTTTCTTCTCCTTGCAATACCTTGGGAAAACCACTTTGTCTGTGTCTCTAGAAGGTTATTAAACTAGTTTTCAAGTCAGATGGTAATGTCTATACCCTATCTAACACCTCCTCATAGGTTTTTCCCCCTTTGAAAATGTCATCGCTAGGGGATTCCTCATGTTCATACGCTTTCATGCCACAATAAGCCATGTGATTTCCCATTGTTTGATAAGGGTCATGTTTCCTGTGTTCAAGATCCACCAACTTAACCTCCTCTAGAGCTGCAACTTCAACCTTGGAATGACCCAAGTTGAGTAGCGAAAAATTCCCAATCTGTATAGGGAAAACCAGTCATAACTTCTTCTGAGTTGTCTTTAATTCTATACCAATGTCGCCTGTTATTATCTGATGAGATACCTCCCTGCACACCAGTCTATTAGGGAGGAATTTAGGAAATGCATGAGGAGGGAGCGAACATCCGAAAACCTTGATATAGGAGAAATTATCCTCAATAAACCAATTGGAAACCGCCTTGAGGTTTCTTATGACCGAATCTGAAATATAGGGTGGTGCATAGCCATACAACATCTGATGCATTGGTATCACCATGAAATGACAAATTTCACAAAAAGAATCCTTATCATTTTCTTCCCACAACTTAGAATGATATTCATGAATAGGTTCAGTGCAGGTTGGGTTCCAACTCCAATTCATCAAAGGGAAAGGAGTCATGAAACAAATAGCATCCATAATGTATGCGGACATGTAGAAGGCTACTGGTTGGCCACTGGATCTCGTGGTTTGATACTGTATAACCTCCTTAGCTAGTTTATCTAATATAATCTTGTTCCAATTGAAGCTATAGCCTTCAGCTACTTCATGTAAAAGGGGCACCCATTCTGCAGGGAAATGGGTAGGACTTTTCTTCCCGAAAAGTCTACATAGCATCATAGCCACATAGACCATGTACTCATTCAATGAGGCTGTGGCATAAACACTATGGGTATCGGCCCTGAATTTTGTTGGGTGTCTCCACTAGCCTTTGATTATGCCAGGGTATGTTTGATCTGCCTATGTGCATTATTTCCTTTGAAATTCACTTACAAAATATTTATTATAAATGTACTTAGAATTGGGAGACAGTTTGTACATTACTTTTATATGCTCTGGTTTGAAAGAGCCGACGATGACCCCTCGGCTGTCCAAAATGCTTCTCGTCTACATGTCTATCCTCTCTAAAGCCCAACTGATCATATTGTTGTATGTCATGAGTCATGGGCACATAGCTACTTTGTGAATTTTGGACTCTGCTATGTCCCAGAGTTTGTTTTCAGAATCATCAGGAAAATTCTTGATTTCCTAGTCCAAGGTTTCGAAAATTTGCCTCCATGATTTGATGGAATCAATGGCATGCGGTGTAGTATCAGATATGACTTCTCCTTCCGGGCATGAGCTTTCAGCTGCTTCTTCACTTTTCTTAGGTGCCTTTCTAGGTGCCATAATGTTCACGCTAGACTGAAAACCTATTTGTAGAGGAAAAATATATAAGCCTGGATAAATGCAACTCACTCCTGATTGTAAAAAACAAGAATGAAATTTGAAGTACATAACATTTATTAACCTTTATCTTGTCTTACAATGAGCGTACTGACACAGACGATTAGGAATTAATGTTTTAAAGAGGAAGATACACCTAGAGATACACCTTCATGTCAAAAATATCTCCATTTGTCCATTATTAATACTACCACATATCGACGATTTCAAACTGGAGTTTCGAAAGGACTTCTTTCAACAAATCCTAAAATGCGAAATGCGAAAAGTAGTTTAGTCATTATTAATCCAGTTTTAAACTAACTTAATTTAGCTTTAGACTTTGTTAAAAAATCGTGATTTCGCATTTCGGAATTTCGGGGATCCTATACCCAAGAGGTATGTCATAAGCAAACCCTAAATCGTGAAATCATGATGGGATTAATTTAGGCACTAATCACTTGTATTATTGCTTTAATTAATTGAGACTAGTAATTAATTTCTTGTTTTCGGAAAAACGGGGATCGAGCTTTCGAGGGTTGACATTTTGAAAGCACTATGATACAAGAAAACCCAAATCGCGAAAGATTAATGAACTGTTGATTGTGTTTAAGAGTTTAATTAATCATGACTAAAGGGTACTTTGTGAAATGTGCGTCGGGACTTATAACACTCATTTTTTTTCTTTTTCATTTCTTTAAATATTAATCCTTTTCAGGATTTCGGCACCGGGACTCTGGAGTTGTTAACTAAAAATCATGACTCGTGAAAAGCCTGTTATCGCTCCAAGAAACTCCTTAGGGTTGTAGGCTAAGGATGCTTGGTAACTTAAGAATAATGGTTTTTTTGTA
>CBVK0101984987.1:0-24379 GCA_900067695.1 Picea abies | reverse complement strand
AGTAAACAATAACCAGATCCCATAATTGAAAGGGAGTATGGAGAATGCTATTCTTGATTGCCAATACAAGTGAAAGTAGGGCCTAATACCAGACAACAAAGAATCCTTTAATTTCAAGCCTATGAGTTCAACAAAGAGGTAACAGTCTTTATGAACTAAAATAAACTGAAAGTAAAGTACAGAGAATGAAAGATGAGCAATTCTGGTATTGCAAACAAAAGGAAACTCCACTTTATTTATGAAAAAAAGAGTCTATACAATAGCATGAAAATGTTTCCCAGTTTGAACCCTTGTTTCATATCAAAAGTAGGAATTTATAGCCTCTTACAAACAGTTATACAGATCCTAAAAACATGGATCTATATTTAATAAAGACAATTCAATTCTATCTAAATAACTTGGAAATAAAGTCTTTAACAACTAAACTTAAAAGTCGAACTGTCTTCAATCTCCAAAATTTGCCATCTGGATCCTTTAGCTCCTGGTATCTGCAATGTGGTGAAGAATAGCAGGACACCTGTCTTGATAGTTGGATCTCCCAACGTTCATGGCCGATCTTTTAGGAAATGGTTTTGCATGTGTTACCAAAATTCTCTCGAACCTCTGATGTTGAACCCTTTTCATGCGATCTGATAGCCCACTGATACACTGGAGCCCCTTCAAAACTTGTTTGGAATGAACTGTTGTGTCCTTGGCTTCAAAAATTACTTTTCCAGCTTTCAACAATGCACTCATTTAATTTTTCGCAGGTTAGCTGTTGAAAACCATTACTTTCCACAGCTAACGGGTCATAAAGTAATATCTTTGTGCTAGTGAAAGTCCCGATTGCGCTCAAAATGAGTTTTCACGTCCAAAATTTGATTTCAACAAAACTCAGTGTGTCTCCAATTTCTCACCTTGCATATTAACGATGACTTGAGCGAGTACCTTCAGATCTGGATGGGGTTTTTGGCTTAGTTTTTGTTTCAACCTCCTTATCTTCCTTTTGAGGCATTTGGCAAGCCACCACAGGCTGTTATAGTCTTTGGTGAGTTTTTTCTTCCTCTTCTTCTCTCTAATACTTTCCTTAGCCAATCTTTCAAACACAGCATTGGTCTTGGTGAAGTTATCAAACAACTTCTTATACCTTTCTTTAATCACTCTCTCCAAGACCTCTTGCTGAGCTATGACCTCTTTCAAATGCTTGATCTTCTGAGACTTCTTTGACTTGGAGTTTTTTTATGTTTCTCCCTGTTTTGTCTGATTGAAGGTTTCATAGTTCTGTGCACACTCAGCTGACTGCTCAGGACTCTTGATGACAGGGCATTGATCTTGCTGCTCTGATTCTGAATCTGAATAGGGAAAGTTTAGTATATTGGTTCCCTTCCCTGTACTCTGCTCTGTAGGATGCTCCGTGTTATGCTCTGTGGTCTGTTCAAAATTTAACTTTCTCTTCAACCTGTGGGGCTTCACTCCAGATATCATGTCTTCTAAAGGTCCTGGCAGGGTCCTTATTTTTCTTGAAATACTTTGGGGAGAGGATTGTTTCTTTGAACTCTTCCCCTGTTCATTTGCAATCTGGTTCTGTGTTTCAAAACCTTCCCAGAATAGGAAATGTTCCCAGCTCCTTCCCTGTTGTTTCAATTCCTCCATGATAATCAATTTTATGAGGTCGAAGTGACACATAGTAGTTTTCATGCTCAAGGGTTGAGCTCTAATCTTCTTGCAAACCTTAGTCAAACTTTTATGTAGGAAATACGGAAAATTAAGAGGAGTCTTGCCTGTGAAATGATCCAGGAGTTTGAAGTGATACATCATAATTTTATCATACCTTCCCTCCGATGTAATGCACAATTGGATACCTTTGAACAGCTCCTGCCATTCTTCATCTAGATAAGAAACTAACATACCTTTTTTCCATGCCTTGTGCCTGTACCCCTCTTTCAAATAAACTCTGAAATCCAATTTTTTGGGAGCAGTGGTTTTAAACCAGTTCTGACCAGTTCTTGGTAGGCCTATTGCTGCAGCAATGGTAGCTTCATCTACCACAATATCCATGGACCCGACGCGAGCCTTGTTCCCATCGAAAGTCTTGGCAAAGGCTTCTGTTGTAGACTGGTGGCAACCTACTTGCAATCTTTCAACGAATTCAATACACCCTGTATTCGAAAAATGATTCTGGACTTCGGGATGTGTCTATAAAAAGGATAGATTATCCAACTCTCTCTTGAGTAGAGCTCCGCTGTGCTTCCTCACCATTTTATGACTTGAAAATCCTGACAATTTATAACCCCTGCAATTGTCGGTCGAGCTGAGGTTCTGCATTGTTGAAAGCACTTCGGGCTTCGACTCTGTTTTGAAACAAATGAAACTTCAACAAACTTCCAGAAACGATGTGTGATATGGAAACCACAATTTGATTTGATGTTGTCAAGCCGACGGTACCTCCTCTGTACCTGCACCACTGAACTCGAACTTGCCATCTCGGATGCCATGATTGTGGAGCGTGAATTTCTGGGCCGGATTCGCATTACAATCCTATTCTGACGTGCCGAATGAGTTTCCATCATTACCCACTCTCATCAGCGCATGATTTGGATTTTCCTGACGTGGGATGATCATATCATCATTGCCTTCAGACGTGGATATCACGCACGTGATTCCCTCTTTCTGCAACCAACGTCCCGTGGAAAATGCCTCTGTTAGTTTTTCATACTTGCCACTTTCCACAGCGCATGACCCCATGGAAAACCCCCATTAGCTGCGGAAAGTATGCACTTTCAACAGTGCACAACCCATGAAACTGATTCTCGGATTTTTTGAAATTCACCACTTTCAACAGCGCACAGACTCATGAGAAGCGCTCCTTAGCTGCTGAAAGTCGCCACTTTCCACAGCGCATACTCAAATTTTGGACACACATTAGCTGTGGAAAGTGAAATATGGAAATTTTGAAAAGAAGACTTTATGGGTCAAATTATTTTCCAAGACAAAAACCAAAACCTAAGTTTTGCAGCTATAAAAACTCAAAAATAACTTGAGGACACTACCGACAGCCATGCTATCCACTACAAAACTCGACCAAAAGGACGGTTTCATTTTGGGAGTTAACATTTGGCTCCAACTGGGATGGACATCTCCCTGTGAGGTGTCCAAGAGCCTAGCTAGAATCAGTGGCCTTATTACAATTTGAAACAGAAACTTGAAAAAAATTTGCTAGTACCATTGGGCATGGAGTTATTTGAATGACAGAAATAAAGAAAACGGAACTAAAAAAGAAAATATGTACAAGAAGAACCTGGCTTCAAAGGAACCCTTATAAGAAATAGATCTTCAGGAAGTGCCCATTGAAAGGGTCACCTGATATTGGCTCGCCTGAAAGAGTTTGGAGAACAAAGGTATTGTTCTATTGCACCGCTGTTATGACAAAAGGACCTATCCAGAGAGACTCAAATTTCCCATGTTTCCCTTTCTCCTGCCTTGCTGCATCCCACTTTAAGACCAAATCCCCTATTTTGAAGACATCTGATTTGACTTTCTTGTCGAAAGTTTGTTTGATCCTTTCTTGATGCAATTCTGTTTTTTCCAAGAGTTGCTCTCTATCTTGCTGTAGTTCTACCAAATTGTGAATTCTCCTAGTCAAATCACTTGGTTCAGAATCAGTTTCTTGTAAGAATTTTGCAACTGGTAATGCAAGTTGAACAAGAAATATGGCCTCAGTACCATATACCAACTTGAAAGGAGATGTACCAATTGATTTCTTACATGTTACCCTGTCAGCCCACAAGGCAAATTTCAGTTTAGAATCCCAACCTCTGGCATTTTGTTCAAGCAACTTCTTTATGATTCTGAATAAACTCTTGTTTGATGACTCAGCTAAACCATTCCCTTGCAGATAGTAGGCTGTGGAATGTACCAGCTGAATTCCCAGCTCTTCACACAATTTCACCAAGTGTTTATCTTTAAATGCAGCAGCATTATCAGTGACCAACCTCTTGAGACAACCAAATCTGGCAAATATGTTTTCCTGCAGAAAGTTTATGATGACCGTATGATTAGCATTCTGGGTGGGAATAGCCTCAATCCACTTTGTAAAGTAATCGGTGGCAACCAGGATCCACCGATGCTGACCACTAGAAGGCAGATGAATCTCACCTATGAAGTTCAGGCCCCATTGCTGGAAAGGCCCTGTGACTACTATAGGTTTGAGAGGAAGGGACTTCAGTTGTTGTTTACCTTCAAATCTCTGACATTTTTCACATGTTTTCACAAACTCATATACATCTGAAAATAAGGATGGCCAATAGTAACCATATCTTAAGATTTTGTGTGTTGTGGTTTTCTAATAGTGATGTCCTCCGCATTCACTATTATGAAGTTCACACATGACTTTAGCTGCCTCCTCTTGGTTTACACACCTCAACAACAAACCAATGGGATTCTTCTAGAACAACAAATTATCATTGATGCAGAAATTTATAGCTCTGAGCTTCAAAGCCCTTCTTTGAGTCTTTGTCAAATCTGATGGGGCTGATAAAGTCTGTAGAAACTGAATGATATGGTTGTACCACTTGCAATCAGCTAGATGAGTTGAAACCTGCATTCTCTCACCTTCCTTGTTTTTTGAAGACAGAACATTTTCTCCATCAACACTCATCAGATTTATGTCAAGCAGCCTGCAATTTTCCTCTGCCAGGAGTTTGGCAAGGCCCTGGCCTTTCACTAGTTTTGCTAGTTTGATTTCAACATCGAACTCAATCAATCTGGCTATCCACTTACTCCTTTTTCCATCAATGTCAGGTTGGACAAGAACATCTTTGACTGAACTGGAAGGAACAAAATCTATTACCTTTGCCTGAAGAATGTAGACCCTGAAAGCTTTCAGTGACTTGACAAGTGATATGCTTGTTTTTCTAGCAACTCATACTTTACCTCTGCATCCCTCAAGACCTTACTAAAGAAGGAAACCGACTGCTCTTGATCATCAGCATTCTTCTGCAAGAGTACTGCTGCGATCATATCACTGGAAGCAAATGAAAAAATGTAAAATACCTTGGAGAAATCGGGGCTGATCAACACAGGGGTTGTTGTGATGGCTTCCTTGATGGCATTGAACGAATGTCTGGCTGCTTCAGTCCACTTTACCTCAGATTCTTTCCTCAACATACCAGTGATATGCTTTGTGAGTTCAACAAAATTGACTATAAATCTTCTGACAAAATTAATAGTCCCAAGGAAAGACTGAATGTCTTTCTTTGATCTAGGAAGAGACAGATTTTTAATTGCTTCTACCCTCTTTGGGTCAATCTTAACCCCATCAGCTGAAACAATATGCCCAAGTAATTTCCCCTCCTTAAGTGAAAAATTTGATTTTTTCGGATTAAGAGAGATGCCATACCTTCGACATTTCAGAAATGTCCTTCTTAAGTGCTACAAATGAAGTTCGTGGCTGCTTGAGAAAACAGTGATATCATCAAGATAAATTAGGACAAATTTATCTTTCTCCCCAACGAAAGAAATGTCCATTGCTCTTTGGAATGTCGCCCCTGCATTCATCAATCCAAAGGGCATCTTATCGTACATAAACGTACCCCATGGAGTGGTAAAGGCAGTTTTTTCTTTGTCTTCCAAATGGATAGCAATCTGATTGTATCCGAAGAACCCATCAATAAAGGACATTACCTTCGATCCTGACACCTTCTGCAACATATGCTCCATTTTAGGCAGAGGGTAGTTGTCTTTCCTAGAGCATTTGTTCAAATTTTTGAAGTCAACACAGAGTCTGATCTCCCCATTCTTCTTCCTAACCGGCACAAGATTAGCAATCCATTCTGAATACTTGAGAGGAATAATAATGCGGGCGTCCAACAATTTCTTAATTTCTCTTTCCATTGTGGGCAGCAGCAAAGGGTTGAAGGATATAAGCTTTTGCCTGAATGGTTTGGTATCTTTATTCAAGGGAATTTTATGTTGAATCACCTCTGTGTCAAAAGTATTCAAATCATCATACTGCCAAGTGAAGATGTCTGCAAATTCCTTCAGCAATTCTCCATAATCAGCCATTTGTTTTTCAGTCAAATGTGAGGCCAAGTTGACATGTTTGGGATCTTGCTCACTGGCCACATTATACTGCCAAACATCTGACTCTTTCTCCCCACTTTGCAATTTGACAGCCACATCGTTGTTATCGAACAACCTTTCCAACGGGACCAAACCTTTAGGAATTATGTTGGTGGACAACTGAACTATCTCATGAGCTGCAATTTTGCTCTTGAGCTTTGGCTGCTCAACTTTATTGTCATGTTCATTCTCCTGATCGATCTGCAGATCTGCAAACTCATCTATCACTGCAAGGAACCTGGTGAGTTCAGCATCGTCCTCAAAAAATTTCCAAAATTTTACATTATCAGGGAGAGAGGGCCTATATTTAACTTGAATTTCGTAAGATAATTTGTGAGGAAGAGGAGGTATGAATGCACAAGCAGACACAACCAATGAATCAGCCAATTCATTCATTTCTCTAGGTACAAATGTAATTTTAAAATATGCAAAATTTTGAATTGCCTTCAACACTTCATCTCTGTATGCCTTCAGCCTGACATGCTTAGATTGAAAGGACTTATTCACCTGCTGAATAATCAAATCTGCATCTCCAAACACCTGCAATTTTTTAATTCCCTTCTCCTTTTCCACGTTCATCCCCAAAAGTAGTGCTTCATATTCAACAATGTTATTAGTCACTTTAAAATCGAGTTTAAAGGACAAATGAGAAGTTTTCTTAGAGGGATAAATGAATACCACTCCTGCTCCAGTTGACTCCTTAGTGCAAGCACTGTCAAAGAAAATGGTCTAGAGATCATCCTATGTTGTTTCTGTGGGCTGAACTGTGATCTGATCTGTGGGTTTTCTGAGCAGCAATGTATCAGGCAGTGAATCATCAATTTGCAAGATACAAGATCCCATATCTGTGTCGACCGCATAAATAGGATGATTGGATGGATTCTTCTCATCACTGATTACATATGCCAACTGAGATTCCCTGTAAAGTCTTATGTTCACCCCTCCAAAAACATGGATAGTAGCGTAGGAGAGATCCATTTGAAGAGTGCCACCTAGTCTCTTCATCCATGATCTTGATAGAAGACATCCGAATTTTGGGGGTATGTCAGCCACCACTATGTCCATCACCATTGTCTTCATTAATGCTTGGGTCAAGGTTACAGCCAAATCCTTAATCATCCCAAGGCATTTGAATTTTCGAGAATCAAAGGAGAAAAGGTCATGATAAAACTTGGTGATCTCCAGCCCAAGCTCATCCATGACAGCCTTTGGCATCAAGTTGTGTGAAGCACTGGAGTCCAACAAACAATTATGCAGCGTTTTCTCATGAATATTCAAAGAGATGTAAAAGGGAGGACAACTTTCATCTCTGTCTTCTACCATTTGGCCCAGAGTGATGGTTGTCTTATCATCATAAATGTTGAGGATGTCAGTAGAATGAGATATAGACTGGGGATCTAAAGTTTTGAGGATATCCTTTTTAAACATCTCATTTTTCATCAGCTCAACAAGAGGAATAGGAATCTTAATATTTTTTATTTCAGCCTCAAAATTAAAAGAATATGGAACCTTATCAGCAGTTTTATCAGAAATCTTTACCTGACTTGAAGGGGCTTCCTGATTCTTTTGTTGTTCATCAGGAGGCTGACTTTCTGGAGTTTGACGTTTGACAGAGGCAGCAATTTTCTTGGGAGGAGTTGATGCTTTCACCTTTGAAGAATTTGCTGGTTGATCTTCTAATGTTTGGTCTTTTTCCTTAATAGGGGTAGCATGCTTTTCGGGAGAGGCTGGTGCATCTTGTTGAGAAGCATTAGATTTGGATCGGAGGTTGTATCTATTTTTATCTTCTGCTGTGAAAATGCCATCACCAAGAATATCATCTTCTGTTTGTTCAGTCATTAATGATTCCTCATAATCTTGTTGTGTTAGATAAGACTTCCCTGTCTCTTCTCCAACACAATGAATGTCACCTTCCCCATCTTCTTGATCTTCACCATTGTCTTCATCCATCACTACATTCTGAAGAGGGACTTTTATCCTTTGATCTTCATTAGAATTCCTATCTCTTTGCAGAATCTGAGTTTGTGGATTATTCCTTCTGTAGGGAAAAGAATTTGGATTTTTGGGGGCAAAAGCATTTGGCTCTTTTGCTCTTGCTGGTTGTTGATTCTGAACCTTCAACTTTGACATTTCAGATGTTAGATTGTCCAACATCTTAGCCATCTTTTCTATTTTACTATTAGAAGAAGAAGAGGACTCGACAACAGACTTCTTCTTCTCAGCCCTTCCTTTAATCTTATGAGATGCTGTGATGTTTGACTCAACCTCGAGGGTGGCATCTTGCATTAAAGAAAGCGTGGTTGATCGTCTTTCTCTAAGGATAAGACAAAACTATGAATCAAAGGCAACATAAAATGTGATCTTTGCCGATGCATCACTTGGTTTAATCTCTACAGGGATCTTACCAAACATTTTATTAAATCTCTTGATAAAATCTGAGACCGACTCTCCATCCTCCCTCTTCAAATTTCCAAACTCAGAAATGTAGTATAACAGATCTCTTCTTTCTCCCCAATGCTTCAAGAATACCTCATCTAATTGTTCAATGCCAGTGATTGAATTTGTTGGTAGCTCTTTGAACCACTTTCGGGCTTGGCCATCCAAACTCTGAACAAAAACTCTAGTCCACACATCTTCTTCTGAGATATTGATATTTTCGGCATAAGCATAAAATTCTTCAATATGTTCTTCAGCAGTATACTCCCCTACTCCTGTAAATTTTGGCATATATTTCTGATAGTCATCGGTTGGCATGGCAGACAAGGGATTTGGCAATACAAGTGGGGCATATCTGTTTGCCAAGATTTGTTCCATTCTGGTCAAAGGGGCAGACATGACAGTCTTGGTGATTGATACAGATGAGGAACTCATAGGAGATGATGGAGGAGATGAGCTGTATGAGTTAGAATAGAAGGGCTATCTTACTTCACCTTGAGCAGAGTTTTCGGAAATGGATGAGAAATAAGAGGCTTTATAGAACTGATCAAGCAACAAAGCTAGATTTTCTTCTCCTTTAGAGGATAGATCATGGAGGATATCTTCAAGAACAAGCAGATTAGTGTCTGTGTATAGGACACCTTTCGAAGTTTTGATGGGTGATGAATCGAAAGAAGATGAAGAAGAATTTTCTTTTTGTTTGGAGGATTCTGTATTCAATTCTTTTGGATGGGATGAAATGTCAATCTCAAGAACAGAATCAGTAATATTAGAAGAAAATGAAGGTTCCTCTCCCTTCAATGTTTGAGAAAGATTTTCGATTTCCTGAGAATTATAAATTTCAGCAGCAGGGGATTCAATTAGAGGTTTCTCATAAATAAAATGAGGAGTGTTGATTTGAATACCTGATTCTACTACCTTGGTGGATCCGGAAACCTGTCTTTGCAAAGCTTTACCCTTACTGATGATCTACTCAGGGTCAGGAACTGGTGTTGTCAGTGGGCCTTCTTGGTTCACCCTGGTGTGAGCTCTTTTGGGAGCCACTTCATTTCAATGGAGTCACCAGATAGAAAATGTACAACTGAAAGTGTCTACTTCTTGTCTATCATAAAGAACTAGATCTATGTCGTCTCCCAGAGAAGCCGAGCTTCGATATCCTCTCCCCAGCAACGGCTCCAATTTGTTATCGCTCCAAGAAACTCCTTAAGGTTGTAGGCTAAGGATGCTTGGTAACTTAAGAATAATGGTTTTTTTGTATTTGGGACAATGGGGTCTTCAATGATTTGTATGAGAAATAACTCATTACACTTCTAAAGATAAAGTGCTTTCAGTAAACAATAACCAGATCCAATAATTGAAAGGGAGTATGGAGAATGCTATTCTTGATTGCCAATACAAGTGAAAGTAGGGCCTAATACAAGACAACAAAGAATCCTTTAATTTCAAGCCTATGAGTTCAACAAAAAGGTAACAGTCTTTATGAACTAAAATAAACTGAAATTAAAGTACAGAGAATGAAAGATGAGCAATTCTGGTATTGCAAATGAAAGGAAACTCCACTTTATTTATGCAAAAAAGAGTCTATACAATAGCATGAAAATGTTTCCCAGTTTGAACCCTTGTTTCATATCAAAAGTAGGCATTTATAGCCTCTTACAAACAGTTATACATATCCTAAAAACATGGATCTGTATTTAATAAAGACAATTCAATTCTATCTAAATAACTTGGAAATAAAGTCTTTAACAACTAAACTTAAAAGTTGAACTGTCTTCAATCTCCAAAATTCGCCATCTGCATCCTTCAGCTCCTAGTATCTGCAATGTGGTGAAGAATAGCAGGACACCTGTCTTGACAGTTGGATCTCCCAACGTTCATGGTCGATTTTTTAGGAAATGGTTTTGCATATGTTACCAAAATTCTCTCGAACCTCTGATGCTGAACCCTTTACATGCGATCTGATAGCCCACTGATACACTGGAGCCCCTTCAAAACTTGTTTGGAATGAACTGTCATGTCCTTGGCTTCAAAAATTACTTTCCCAGCTTTCAACAGTGCACTCATTTAATTTTTTGCAGGTTAGTTGTTGAAAGTCGTTACTTTCCACAGCTAACGGGTCATAAAGTAATAGCTTTGCGCAGGTGAAAGTCCCGATTGCGCTCAAAATGAGTTTTCATGTCCAAAATTTGATTTCAACAAAAATCAGTGTGTCTCTGATTTCTCACCTTGCATATTAACGGTGACTTGAGCGAGTACCTTCATATCTGGATGGGGTTTTTGGCTTAGTTTTTGTTTCAACCTCCTTATCTGCCTTTTGAGGCGTTTGGCAAGCCACCACAGGCTGTTGTAGTCTTTGGTGAGTTTTTTCTTCCTCTTCTTCTCTCTAATACTTTCCTTAGCCAATCTTTCAAATGCAACATTGGTCTTGGCGAAGTTATCAAACAACTTCTTATACCTTTCTTTAATCACTCGCTCCAAAACCTCTTGCTGAGCTATGACCTCTTTCAAATGCTTGATCTTTTGAGACTTCTTTGACTTGGAGATTTTTGATGTTTCTCCCTGTTCTGTCTGATTGAAGGTTTCATAGTTCTATGCACACTCAGCTGATTGCTCAAGACTCTTGGTGACATGGCATTGATCTTGCTGCTCTGATTCTGAATCTGAATAGGGCAAGTTTAGTATATTGGTTCCCTTCCCTATACTTTGCTCTGTAGGATGCTCTGTGTTCTGCTCTGTGGTCTGTTCAAAATTTAACTTTCTCTTCAACCTGTGGGGCTTCACTCTAGATATCATGTCTTCTGAAGGTCCTGGAAGGGTCCTTCTTTTTCTTGAACTGCTTTGGGGAGAGGATTGTTTCTTTGAACTCTTCCCCTGTTCATTTGCAATCTGGTTCTGTGTTTCAAAACCTTCCCAGAATAGGAAATGTTCCTAGCTCCTTCCCTGTTGTTTAAATTCCTCCAGGATAATTAATTTTATGAGGCCGAAGCGACACAGAGTAGTTTTCATGCTCAAGGGTTGAGCTCTAATCTTCTTGCAAACCATAATCAAACTTTTATGTAGGAAATAAGGAAAATTAAGAGGATTCTTGCCTGTGAAATGATCTAGGAGTTTGAAGTGATACATCATAATTTTATCATATCTTCCCTCCGATGTAATGTACAATTGGATACCTTTGAACAACTCCTTCCATTCTTCGTCTAGATAAGAAACTAGCATACCTTTTTTCCATGCCTTGTGCCTGTGCCCTCTTTCAAATAAACTCTGAAATCCAATTTTTTGGGAGCAGTGGTTTTAAACCAGTTCTGACCGGTTCTTGGTAGGCATGTTGCTGCAGCAATGGTAGCTTCATCTACCACAATCTCCATGGACCCGACGCGAGCCTTGTTCCCATCGAAAGTCTTGGAAAAGGATTCTGCTGTAGACTGGTGGCAACCAACTTGCAATCTTTCAACGAATTCAATACACCCTGCATTCGAAAAATTCTTCTGGACTTCGGGATGTGTCTGTAAAAAGGATAGATTATCTAGCTCTCTCTTGAGTAGAGCCCTGCTGTGCTTCCTCACCATTTTATGACTTGAAAATCCCGACAATTTGTAACCCCTACAACTGTCGATCAAGCCGAGGTTCTACGCTCTTGAAAGCACTTCGGGCTTCAGCTCTGTTTTGAAACATATTAAACTTCAACAAACTTCCAGAAACAATGTGTGATATGGAAACCGCAATTCAATTTGATGTTGTCAGGCCGGCGGTACCTCCTCTGTACCTGCACCACTGAACTCGAACTTGCCATCTCGGATGCCATGATTGTGGAGCATGAATTTTTGGGCTGGATTTGCATTACAATCCTATTCTGACGTGCCGAATGAGTTTCCATCATTACCCACTCTCATCAGCGCATGATTTGGATTTTCCTGACGTGGGATGATCATATCATCATTTCCTTCAGACGTGGATATCACGCACATGAATCCCGCTTTCCAAGACAAAAACCAAAACCTAAGTTTTGCAGCTATAAAAACTCAAAAATAACTTGAGGACACTACCGATAGCCATGTTATCCACTACAAAACTCGACCAAAAGGACGGTTTCATTTTGGGAGTTAACAAAGCCGAATCCTGAAACCCAAAAAAATCCAAAGATTTTTTTACTCCTTTTTAGAACTAAGGGTGGCTCCATGACTAGGAAAAGACAAAGTTTCAGGTTTAAAGGGTAAAGAATTTAAACTTCGTGTCAATGGGTAGAAGCCTACAATATTGTTGTTTACCTCCAAAATTGGAGTCCTCACAGAGTGCTTGTAAATGTAACTCCATGAGAATCCTTCACCGAGAGGAAACTCGACATTAGACACTTTTGTATCTTTGGGTATGTTGTCTACTATCATATTCCTATAGAGAAACAAATCAAGTTGGATCCCACGATAGAAAAGGGGATCCTTGTTGGGCATAATGAAACATCCAAAGCCTACAGAGTGTACATTCCATCTACCAGGGAAAAAATGGTGAGAAGGGATGCCAAATTTGAAGAAGAAAGAGCTTTTTGGAAGTCCTATCAGGTTGAATATATCTTGGAAACAAAAGGTTCTCAGAAAGAGGAAGCATCATCTCCTCAAACTTGATATTCTCCCATTCATGGTCAAAATGAGAATCGGGTAGAATATCATCCAGGATCCTCCAAGAAAAGAAAAGTAAAATGGGAAGAACAATTGTTGAAAGAATCCCATGAACAAGTAAAAACCCCAAGGACTTCATTCAGAACAAGTAAACCTCCTCAAATATACTCATGATATGCATCACTTATGAGCGATATTATTAAGTTAGAACCTACCAGCTTTGAGGAAACTATCAAGAAGAAAGTGTGGAAATATGATATGGTAGAATAATATGCCTCAATAATGAAAAATGAAGTATGGGAAATTGTACCTAGACCAAAGGAAAAGTTAGTAGTTATCTCCAAGTGGATCTTCAATATCAAGCATACAACAAATGGGAGCATTGAAAAATACAAAGCTAGATTTGTAGCTCATGAGTTCTCTCAGTAGGAAGGTGTGGACTACGATAAGACCTTTTCTCCTGTAGCTCATTACACTTCAATTTAAGAAGTGATGTCTATTTCCACATAGATGGGGTGGAATATTCATCAGATGGATGTCAAGACCTCTTTTCTCAATGGGAAGATTGAGAAGGAAGTCTATTTGGAACAACCACATGGGTTTGAGATTCATGATAGAACAAGTCATGTCTGTAGACTGAAGAATTTCCTTTATGGACTCAAGCAAGAACCCAGAGCATGGTATTCCATAATTGATAGCTATCTCCATAGGATTGTATTTTTCAAGGGTGCATATCCAAATATGTATATACTTAGGAGTAAGGGTGATATTCTCATTCTTGTTCTCTATATTGATGACTTGTTTCTAACATGAACAAAGACTCTAATTACAAGTTGAAAGAAAGAATTGGAATAGGAATTTGAGATGAAAGATTTGGGGCTAATGCATTATTTTCTTAAATTAGAAGTCTGGCAACGAGAAGGTGAAATTTTCCTTGGTCAAGGAAAATATACTATTGATATTCTTAAAATATTCGATATGGAGGACTGTAAAATTGTAACATACCTTGCCACCCACAGGCCGGAGTACGCTACCTTCAATCCCACCCTTCGACTTATTTCTCTTACCGATACCTTTTTAAATTAATAAGGATGCACAAAATAAAATATCTAACAACATGCACAACAATAACCAACAAGAATGCATATTCTAAAGATTTAATTAAACAATAAATAAATACACAATGGAATACATTCATATAAAGGTAAATAATACCATAATCGAGAGCACTTATCTTTATAAAGAAGACACCAATTGGTTGTAGACCAAGGACGTTCCACCCAACCGTAGACACTATTGTTCCAAATCTCAATAGCAGTGTCACCCCTGAGCCAGGGCTATGAATCCACAAGGATGGTTCTAGAGTTTTATTTGGTTTCCCAAACTAGTCAACACTCAAAATCTCACAGGATTTCCAAGAAAACACAAAAATACAAGTGACCAAATCTCTTCTACCCATCCTACACCACCCAAGAGAATGGACCTCAACCCTTCTCTGCCACGCAGTCCCTTAGGCAGGTCCTTCTCCTTCTAGGGTTCTAGTGCAACTAGTCCATAATCTTCATGATGGAACTCTCAGGACTCGCAGCTGTGAAAAAAGATGGACACATGCCGATGCATCTCAGACATGCAGGCCTCAAGTCATGGTTGGATTACACTAGTGAGCACTATAGCCAACAATACCATGGATACTCTTTGGCAATTCTTTTTCCTTTCCCCAAGCCAAGACACAGATGAGGAAGCATGAATGAGTAATAGGTAAGAATGGAATGAAATATCGAGTGAATGAGCGAGTGAATGAATGAACCAGTTAGCAAGTGAATGAGTGAATGAATGAATGAACCATTTAGCAAGTGAAAGAGTGAATGAGTGAACCCCCCAACAGACCATGGGTGGGTTTAAGTATTTTGTGGGAAATAAATAACCTCCTAGCCTCCCCCAAGAAGCTCACATAATTGATCCACTCCCTTAGACAAAAGGGTAATTAAAATAGGAAATAAACATTTATCCCCTCAATGCCCCTCTCTTGTGGAATCATAGCACCCTATAACTCCAGTCCTTGTCTGTCTAACAGCCAACGATGTGTTTATTATTAATAATGATCAAAACATTACATTTCTTAGACACACTGGCCTCTTTTAACTATTTGGGCCCTCTGGCCTCTTGACAATTAACAAAATACATTATTTAATACGGAGCTCAAAACCTAAGGTGTTACATCCCCTCCCCCTTAGTTTGGCACTGTCCTCAGTGCATATACAAAATAGAGATCAAAATCTCAAAATTTAATAAAAAATCTGCGGGTACTCTGCCCACGTGGCATCTTCATGCTCCCAGGTAGCATCTTCAGGACCTTAGCAGGTCCACTAAACTTTTACTAGCTCTATAACTCGATTCCAAATCATTTTGAATTTTTTGTCCAATACCCACACTTGTTGGACCTGAAAGTCTCCCTCTGTCTCTACCTAAATTAGATGCCAATCAATAACATGGTTAGGATCATGTACATATTTCTTTAGCAAATAGACACAAAATACATTATGCACATTCATGGAAGAAGACAATGCAAGAATGTATGCAACTGGCCCTATTATGTCCAATATTTCAAATGGACCACAAAATCTGGATGCCAACTTTGTACAACTACCCAATTTCAAAGATCTTTTCTTGGGCTTCACTTTCAAAAGTACATGCTCCCCTACTTTAAATTCTCTAGCTATCTTGTTCTTATCTGCATAAACTTTCTGTCTATCCTTAGCTGCCTTTAAATTCCACTTGATCTTAACCATCTGGTCTTCCATATCCTTGAGAAACTCCAGCCCAAGTACCACTCTATCTTTTGGGTTGTCCCATCTCACTGGAGTATTGCATTTCCTACCATACAAGGCTTCAAATGGGCTCGTTCTCAATGAATCTTTATGCCCATTATTATATGAAAACTCAACCAAGTGTAAGTAATATTCCCACTTAGATGACTTATCCATCACATACATTCTCAACATATCTTCAATTACTTGGTTGAACCTCTCTGTTTTCCCATATGACTATGGATGGTATGTTGTGCTAAAGTTTAGATTTGTACCAAATCCTTTAAACAATCCCCTCCAAAAATTGGAGGTAAACTTTGTATATATTTCTGAGACAATTGTCCTAGGTATCCCATGCAACCTAGCAATCTTCCGCATGTAAACCTTTGCAATATTAGTTGTTGTATCCCATGCAACCTAGCAATCTCCCGCATGTAAACCTTTGCAATATTAGTTGTTGTATACGTTGGTTAATTTTATAGGAACAAAATGAGAAACCTTTGTTAATTTTTCAACCACTACCATGATTGAATCATGTTGTCTTGTTGTCCTAGGTAATTTAGTTATGAATTCAATGGTTATCACTTCCCATTTCTTCTATGGGATTGGTAATGGTTGCAGCAAACCCGCTCGGTGACTATGCTCAACCTTCACCTTCTGACATTCCATACATCGAGCGATGTAATCAACAACATCCTTTTTCATTACCAGCCAAAAGAATTGACTTCTTACTGTTGTAATCACTTTTTGGTATCCGAGATGTCCAGAATAAGGAACATCATGCATTTCCTTCAATACCAATTTCCTCAGTTCTCCAGAACTAGGAACATAGATTGTATTCTTATGCATAAGTAATCCATCTTCCTTTATCTCATACTCCTTTATTTTCTATTGTACATCTCCTTTCTGCAAGATTTACTTTACGTGTAGGTAATGATGATCTGTAACAAGATCATCTAAAATTCTTCTCTTCAAGTCTGACTAATGCATATTGACAACAATTGCATGGATGAGATGCACTCTTCTACTAAGTGCATCAACAAATTTATTTTCTTTTCCTTTGATATGATTGATATCAAGGTCATATTCACTTAAAATTTCCAGCCATTGTGTTTGCATGGCATTCAAGGTTGGTTGTTCAAAAAGATACTTCAGGCCAATGTGGTCTATCCTTAATTCAAATCTCTTCCCCATGATATAATGCCTCCACATATTCAATGCGTGGACAATGACAACAAGCTCCAAGTCATGCATGGAATAGTTCATGTCATGTTGCTTAATATTTATGAACTCATAACCAATGACATGTCCATTTTGTGTGAGGAATCCCCCAAGTCCTTCCTTACATGCATCTGTACATACCACAGAAATTTCATTTGGGTCAGCAATCTTTAACACAGGTGCACTAGTAAGTAATTCCTTCAATAGATTAAAATTATCTTCACACTTAGGTGTCCATCCAAATTTAGTTCCCTTCTTTTGCAAAGAAGTGATGGGATGAGAAATCTTAGAGAACCCTACTATGAACCTTCGGTAGTAACTAGCTAATCCCATAAAAGATCTGACTTCTGAAACATTTCTAGGTTTTGGCCATCCTATAATGGATTCAATATTCTTTGGATCTACTTTTATGCCTTGCTATGAAATAATGTGTCCTAAGTAATGGATATGTTTTTGATAAAAATAGCACTTACTCATCTTGGCATACAATTGATGTTATCTCAGCACATGACATACCAGTCTTAAGTGATGTTCATGCTCCTCTTTAGACTTGGAATAGACAAGTATGTCATCCACAAATTCTATGAAAAACTTATCCAAATAATTTCTGAATATGCCATTCATTAAGAACATAAAGACAATTGGTGAATTGGTCAGTCCAAATGTCACCACTAAAAATTCATAATTCCCATACCTAGTCCTAAAGGTTATCTTATGAATGTCTTCTTCCTTGATTCTTACCTGATGGTATCCTAACATCAGGTCAATCTTTGAAAATATCTTTGCTCCTCTTAGCCGATTAAAGAGGTCATCAATTCTAGGTAGAGGATACTTGTTCTTTATAGTATACTTATTCAGTTGTCGAAAGTAAATACACAGCCTCAAGGTTCCATCCTTCTTTTTGACAAAAAGTATTGGTGCTCCCCATGGTGAAATAATTGGACATATGTACCCTTTCTTCAACAATTCCTCCAACTTCATTTGTAATTATTTTAACTCTGGTGTGCTAATTCTGTAAGGTGTTTTTGACATCGGGGAAACTCCTAGCACTAAATCAATTGAGAAATATATCTCCCTTCTTGGTGGCAGCCCTGGTATTTCTTGGAATACATCTTCAAATTCTCGTAGTACCGAGAAATCTTCAAGGCTTGGCCCCTTTGTTGTTTTTGGCTCTTCCACATGAGCTGCATACAATTGAAATCCTTTTCTAAAAAATATTTTTAGCTGTAAGGCTGAAATATCCCTTATAGAGATGGGTCTTGGAACCCCTTTCACAGTTCTGTTTTTTCCATCTCCATCAAGACAGGTAAATGTCTTTCTATGACAATATAGGACAACATGATGCTTTTCCAACCGATCCATTCCAATTAGAATATCATAATACCCCAAGGGTATGATATTTATATCAACACTAGTATTCACACCATTAAGACTTATGGAACAACTTCTGACCATATCATGGATTATCCTTTTGGTTCCAGGGGCTAACTAAACTAAACTTGATTTTACAATCTTAATTTTCTCCAAATGTAATCTATCCACTATTTTAGGATCAATGAAACAATGACTTGCTCCTGAATCAATTAAAATAGAAACTGGATGATTTATGATCTTACCTTCCACCTCAATCATATTGGATAGGTATTCCACTTTTTGATCATCTAAGGCTGCATAAATCCTTCCCATATCATCAACTGCTATAGCCTCTTGGACATTGTGCATAGTCTTTACTCTGTCATTTCTGTGTGGTCAATCATTGTACATGTGATCTTCTTTGAATCCCCAACATTGGATTGGTGGTCTTCCCCTTTTTCCCAAGAAGTCTTGTTTCTTGGATTCACCCTTAGTATAATGATCTTGATGATTTCTATTAGGATCATTCCTATTGAAGGGAGGTTTGAATCCTTTCCTCCTCTGATCAGACTTCTCCTCCTTATCCTTCCAATATTTCTGCACAGATTCTCTTCCCTGGCCTTGCTCATATAGGTATTTAGCCTTCCTGATGGCCTCAGTCAAGGTCTTGGGCTCATCATACCTAATATTTTCTTTATAAAAGGTCGAAAGTCCACTTAGAAATCTATGTATTTTCACCTTCTCATCATTAATGAACCCAACATACTTTAACAACCCCAAGAAATTCTTCTCATATTTTTCCATAGTCATTCTTCCCAGCCTGAGTTCAAAGAACTCATGCATTTTCTTGTCATAGAAATTCTCTGAGAGGTACTCGTTCTAGAAGTACTTATTGAACTTCTTCCAAGTGATCCTCTTCTCATTAATATTTTCAACTTGCTTCAGTTGATCCCACTACATTGCAACTTTCCCGTGTAAATGGTAGGTGGCAATTTTGGCTTCTAGGTTTGATGAATAGTTATGCAATTGAAAATATATCATGAGTCCAAGAAACCATGATTTAGTATCATCTTCCCTTTCTTTTTCACCATCAAAGGAGGGTGGATTAAGCTTCCTCAAATATCCTTGCAAATTGTCCACTTCATGTCTCCTTCTTTGGTGCCTAATAGGAGACACCTCTAGACTGCTTACGAAATCTTTCGATGCATAAAATTGTTTTGTTGAGTAAGAAGGTGAGTGATGTATATGAGTTATGCTATCACTTCTCGTATAACTAGCTCTTCCATGATAATCTCTTCTTTCACAAAACCTGCCTTCTTCCCCTTGCTCAGAGCCATTCCTTGCTTTCCTCTGCAATTGGTTTAAGATCTGCAACAGTCGAGCATTTATCTGACTTTGTTGTCTCATCAACCTCTCATTGTCTTCTTTGTAGCTCTTCACTTCTATTTTCAGGCTTTTTACAGTTTCTATTAATGTTTCTTGCTCTCCTTTGCCCTTGCTTCCATTGGAATCTGTCTCTGCATTACCAAATCTGGTATTCTGGCCTTCAACCTCTCTATCATGGTTGGAGGCTCCCTCACCTTCTTCCATCTCTCGAATATCCATTCCGAGATGATATGTTTCAATATCTTAATTTTGAAAAATGTGCAAGTGAACATTTTGTTAGAATTACCCATATAAAGAAAATTTCCAAACAATGCTATAGGTGATCATTTTTTCTTCTTAGTTAATGAAGAATATATCCCCATTCTCTACAAAATAATAGTTTCCTGTCATCCTTGGCTAATACAAAATTTCATTATGTGCATGGGACTGGTACTAGCACCAATTCCTCTAGACTTCGACCTTCATTTTTTCTTTGTTGTCAACTCCTATTTCCTCCTAGATTTACCCTTCACCGAAATATCCATTAGCTCCACCACAAGGATCAAACGGTTTAGATTTAATCTCCTGTCAAATGGATGACCCCACCCCCATCTGGAGGCTTCACGAGATCGATGGCCTGTGACTTAATTAAGTGTTGGTACAGATGATCCTCTATTAATTTGGTGCTCTAGGGGTTCGGGACATTTAGTTCCCACACTGCTCAACTCCCCTAGAGTGACAATTCACCAAAGTTCTTACCATGTCCTTTTTCTGCTTGATCCAATGGTTGATAAAGGTCTTGAAGGGATCCTAAATTGACGGTTTGCATGCCTTCGCGACTTCGAGCTTCAACACTTTTCACTTGTAGAGACTTGAAAAATCCCTAGAGTACCAGGTCTCCGGACTATGAGATCTATTGTCGAGTGTCTTCTGGGAGAAACAGTCGATATGTAATCTGACCTTCAGGCCTTTAGGAGTTTCCACACTGGCACACTCCAATTATCCTGAACTCTAAGTTCCCGAGTTGTCCAATCTGTTGACACAGGTATTCCTTAACGGATGGTCTATATTAACTCCGGACTTTGAGCTTCAAGAGATTTTCCTACATGCAACATGAGGGCTCTCTTCTCTCAGAGTGTTGATCCTCTGAACCTCCACGATATCTATGGCTCACATTCTCTCACGCGCAAATATGATGGTTGAGACTTAAACCTACTCAACATTTTTCTTCACCTTCATCGAATGACCTTTGTTCACTTGCCCTCTAATCCAACGATCCCAGATCTCTCTTGATCCCACAGTGACGATCGCTCCCGAATTTGAAAGGGACGATCATGATCCTTTGATCCCTTACAAAGGATCTCTAATGTTCTATCTCCTTCATAGACTCTGCAACACCATTCCTCCTGAGATTTTCAACTTCAAGGTCAGAATTCAATCTCAACCATGAGACTCTGACCAACAAACTCAACCCATACCGTCCCAGTGTTTCTACTATAAGATCTGATACCAATTTGTAACATACCCCTCCACCCATAGGCCGGGGTACGCTCCCTTCAAGACCACCCTTGGAATTATTTCTCTTACCCATACCTTTTTAAATTAATAAGGATGCACAAAAGAAAATATCTAATGACATGCACAACAATAACCAACAAGAATGCATATTCTAAAGATTTAATTAAACAATAAATAAAAAAACAGCGAAATACATTCATATATAGGTAAATAATACCATATCAGAGAGCACTTGTCTTTATAAAGAAGACACCAAATAGTTGTAGTCCAAGGATGTTCCACCCAACTGTAGACACTACTGTTCCAAATCTCAACAACAATGTCACCCCCGAGCCAGGGCTATGAATCCACAAGGACAGCTCCATAGTGTTACTTGGATTCCCAAACCAGTCAACATGCAATCTCTCACAAACTTTCCCAACACTCGCAACAATCCAAGTACCCAACTCTCTTCTACCCAGCCTGCACCACCCAAGAGAGTGGACCTCCACCCTTCTCTACCACACAGTCCCTCAGGTAGTCCTTCTCCTTCCAGGGCTCCAACCCAATTGGTACAGAATCTCCATGATGGAACTCTCAGGACTCACAGCTGTGAACAAAGTTGGACACAGGCCAACGCATCTCAGACATGCAAGCCTCAAGTCATGGTTGGATTACACCAATGACCACTACAACCAACAATACCATGGATACTCTTCAACATTTTGTTTCCCTTTCCACAAGCCAAGACACAGATGAGGAAGGATGAATGAGTGATAGGTAAGAATGGAATGAAAGAACAAGTGAATGAGAGAGTGAATGAGTGAATGAGAGAGTGAACGAATGAACTAGTTAGCAAGTGAACGAGTGAATGAGTGAATGAACAAATGAACCAGTTAGCAAGTGAACGAGTGAATAAGAGAACCCCCCAACAGACCAGGGGTGGGTTTATGTATTTCATGGGGATTCAAGAACCTCGTGGCCTCCCCCAAGAAGCTCACATAATTGATCCACTCCCTTAGACAAAAGGGTAATTAAAATAGGAAATAAACATTTAGCCCCTTAGTCCCCCTCTCTTGTGGAATCATAGCCCCCTATAACTCTAGTCCTTGTCTATCTAGAAGCCAATGATGTGTTTATTATTAATAATGATCAAAACATTACATTTCTTAGGCACACTGGCCTCTTTTAATTGTTTGGGCCCTCTGGCCTCTTGACAATGAACAAAATACATTATTTAATATGGGGCTCAAAACCTGGGGTGTTACAAAAACTATGTCCATCCCTATGATTATGAATCTCAAGAAATTAATCACCACAGAGTCAGAGAAGGTGAATCCCACCATATACAGGAAATTGATTAGTTGCTTGATGTATTTAGTCAATACTAGACTCGATATATGTTTCACTGTCAACACTCTTAGTGAACACATGGTGGACCCCCAGAGAGTGCATTGGATTGCAACCAAGCATATCTTGAGATACTTGAAAGGTACCATAGATTATGGACTTCAATATGTGAAGGGAGACCAAATTAGGTTGATGGTGTATTCATATTCATATTGGGCAGGGAATGTGATTGATCAGAAGAGTACTTTTGGTTGTTGCTTCAGCCTTGGGTCATGAATGATCTCTTGGTACAAAAAGAAGCAAAAATATGTAGCTCTCAGTTCTATAGAGGTTGAGTACATGGTAGCAAGTCAAGAAAGTTGTGAATCCTTTTGGCTTCTAAATAAACTTGTTGAATTGTTCATTTTGGATATGAATCCTACAATAATATACTGTGATAATCACAGTTGTATTAAACTCTTGGAGAATACAATTTTCCATGCCAAATCCAAGCACATTGATATTTGATATCATTTCATCAAGGATAGAGTACAGAAAGGGGCAATGAATCTTTAATACATCTCCACACATTAGTATGCATATTCCTTACTAAAGGATTACCCAAAGGGAAATTTGAATACTTCAGAGAAAAATTGGGAGTCATGGAAAACACTTTCCTCACAAAGAGGTCTATTAGAATATTTTAGTGAGAACAGGTTCTCTAAGAAGTGAGAGCACAAAAGGTAAACTTAATTTGTGTCATAGAGATAACAAGTCCCAACCATTGATCAAGATATAGATCTAATGGCTAATATTATTTCTCATCATTTGTCATGGATCAACATCAAGTATAAAGGGTGTTTGAAGTTCCTAGTGGGTGGATGTGAGAGGAGAGAAAGAGTCTTGCTCCAAAGGAGAGTCAAGTAGGTTGGAGTTAGGGCCAGAGTTAAGTTGAGGAGCTGATTTAGGGTTGAGTCCTCAATGCATGAGAGAGGCAACATAACACTACCGAGAAACTCAACACTACCACACAGCCCAATCTGTACAACAAAGGTATGCCCTGATCCATACATTAGAGGTACGACTCGATCTATATAGCATAGGTAAAACCCAATACATAAAACATAAGGTACAACTCATTGGGTATAGTAGAGGTATAGAAGAGGGTGATGAGTAATGACAAGGAGAGTGAATTTTAAGATCTCAGATAAGAGATTCTTTACCTTGTATTATTATTGTGTGTTGCATCATAAATATTAATAAGAAGAAGTTTGTTGGTAAAATAATCTATATTCTCATGTGGTGAAATACTTGGTCTTCTCATGTGGTAAAATACTCTATATGATGGTAAAATACTCTGTATTCTCATGTGGTTTCTCTTTATTCTAATCGATAAGTCATGTTCCTAGAATATTACTTTACTTTACAACCTTTTGTACATACCTGAATGAGTGTATTATCTCCCATTAAAATAGGAGGATTGATGTATGGCTCCAAGAAACTGAAGGAATCCTTTGAAGCATACATATGATCATAGGCTCCTTAATCAAGAACCCATGTGTCTGATGGTGAATGAACAACATCTAAAGCATGACGATTCTGTCCTTTTTATTTGTTAGGATATTTAGACACTTAGGAGTTAGTTAAGATCTACTTGGTCTA
>CBVK0101984985.1:0-31549 GCA_900067695.1 Picea abies | reverse complement strand
ACGTGAAAACATCGGTGTGTTTATCTTTGATATGGTTATGTGAGTGGTTACTGAAGGTGTTCGTCCTCTGTTGGAATACCTGTGTTGTCGAACATTCTTTATTACCAAGGGGCTTTCCAACTTCCTTCTTCCTAGCATTCTCCGATACTTGTCCACCTAGATTGTTATCTTGAAGGATACATGTCATTTGATCTATTTTTTTCTTCATGCATGCATGTTCAACATGAAATCCTATGTTTTAATAACCACACGCCACTTTATCCTTAGTTGATTTCCCACTTTTAGGATTGGAGGTCTCCTCAATAGGTTTATGAAAACTGTCCTTTTCAGGATCTGGGTCTTTCTCGCCTTTGAATCTATGTTTTAATTTGTTTGTAGAATTCTCATTTACTACAAGTGAATGTGATTTTGATGACCTGAGGGAACCCGTTTGAACAATTTTCTCTTTTTCACAAGTGAGAGCGTCAACAAAATCATCCATGGGAGGCATATTCCAACCAACTCCCATTGCTAGTTTTGTAGCATGAAAAGTAGAGACAAACACTGAGTATTTAGGACCCAATTTTGAAAGAACATAAAGAATGAACTGATCTTCTTTATTATCTATCCCACATATCTTGATCTTGGTAAACAATGATTTAGATTGTGTGAAGAAGTCTTGAATAGTGTGGAAGTTGTTATATTTTCATTAGTTTTGTTAACATTAGATTTACCATAGCATTTTGATCTTCATTTAACATTCAATAACCATACACTGAAATATATAAGGAGCAGATAAACAAGAACAACAAGACACAAATATTCATCTTGGGAAAACCCCAAACTTGGGGAAAAAACCTACCAACATTTCTTAGATAGAGAATTCCAATACAACCATGAAAAATCTCTATTCACAAGAGAAAACCAACAATGAAGAAACCCTAATAACAAATAATTATCTCTTCTTCTTGTCAAACCCTAGCGAGGGTAGACAACTGATTCAACACAAAATTGGTGCAAGATAGGTGCATCACTAGAGCAAGATAGTGCACCACAGAATTGGCACAACTGGTAATTGGCAACTGCAACTGTAACTGCAAGTACAAATGCTACTGTAACTTCCACTACCACTAGAACTATAATTGTAACTAACAACTAGCATGAAACAACTGGGAAACTCCACACAACCTTAGTGCAACTCTTCCAGAGGTAGCATACAAGAGAGATCACCAAGATCCACCAAGAATATCCTTCCCCAAGTGGGGCGCACTCTCCAAGAGAACGATAAACCAGAAATAGTGAAACTGTTGGAAATGTAGTTGCAACTTCCTAGTGCACACTCTAGAAGGAGAACTATGTGTCTATACAAATGAAATGATCTAGCCCGGTATTTATACTAATATGGGCACCTGTCTAGGGCCGACTTCTTATTCAGAGTCTTCACATTTAATTTATTATTTATGTGGGTCGACTTCTTTTCCTGGAAATTATATTTCCACTTTATTATTATTTCCTGTGGGCCGAATTCTCTTCTTGGAAATTATATTTCCACTTAATTATTATTTCCTATGGGCCAACTTCTCTTCCGTGGTCTTCTATTTCACTTTACTATTTTTCGTGGTGTTCTTCAATTGTTCAATGGTCTTCCTTTCACTTCTTGGAATATTCTTCTTCTTTAAGAATTTTTTTACGAGAGGGAATACCACCCACAACTACCAAAACATCAATACTCCCTCTTAGCTAGGGAGGTATTCTTCCACGATGTTTTCTTCTAGTAGTCTAATGGATACCTTTCAATCAACTAGTAATACACAACTAATTCCATGCCATCAGTAGCTCAAATATTCTACCATAATCTCCACGACTATGTTGTAATCAACCGTTAGCACACAACTACTCCCATGCAGTCTAGTTGTCTCCACGACTACGTAGGAATCAACTAGTAGCACACATCTACTACCATGTTGTCCAGTAGTAAACAACTACTGCCATAGTCCTCATGACTATGTTGTGATATTTCTTTTTTTCTGTAGTCTTATTCACACCCATCCATATCACATGGCATGGGAAAGATTGCCTCCATAGCCCCATTCACACCTATCTACCTCACATGTCTTAGGCAAGGCTATGTCATGGTCCAAAACCATGCACCAAGTCTTATTCACACCTAGCCACCTTTTATGGCGTAGGCAAGATTTTCCAGAAGTCTTATTCACACCTAGCCACCTCACATAGCATAGGAAAGAATTGCACTAGGTTGTGATGTTTCTCCTCTCCTAGTAGTCTTATTTTCACCCCACCACCTCACATGGCGTAGGAAATACTACGAACATATCCCCATTCACACCTAGACACCTCACATGGTGTGATAAAGTCTTGATACAAGTCTTATTCACACCTAGCCACCTCACATGGCATAGGAAAGACTTGTACTCGACTGTACATTACTCCCTCAGTCACATCACATGAATGATCTAGGAAACCCTTGGCCAAAGGGGAAATCCAACTGGAGGAGAAAAATCACACCTCCCTCTCAATGAGGGTTGACATTTTGCATCATACCAAGCTTGTCTATGAAGTACTCATAATTCACTCTAGACAGAGGCTTAGTGAGAATGTCCACTATCTTCTCATCCGTGGATATGTACCAGAGTACCATAGCTCCTCCTTGCACCATGTCTCGAATGTAATGGTATTTTATCTCTGTATTCTTTGAATTGTCATGAAAGACATGATTCTCTGAAATATTTATGAAACTTTGATTATCACAATGTATCAAAGTTGGTTCCAAAATAACCCTGCAAGCAAATTCCAAAGCCACACTGCTTCACAGTTTGCAACATTGGATGCAATATACTCTGCCTCTATTGTAATGAGTGCCATTGATGTTTGTTTTCTTCTTAACCATGAGATCATACCTAATCCAAACTTGAAGAAACATCCTGATATGATTTTCCTGTCCACTACCCTCTCTGCCTAGTTAGAGTCTGTATAACCTTGTATATTTACCACACCGTACGAGACATATCTAATTCCATATCAAACTGTACCATCCAGGTACATCAATATATGATTTGCTTCTCTATGTACATATGATTGGCTTCTCTATGTACACTTCTTCTGGCTACTGGAGAAAGTGTCTTGTCATAATATTCTCCCTCTTATTGGTAGAATCCTCTAGCCACAGATCTTGCTTTGTGCTTCTCTATGCTGCCATCTGTAGCATGCTTGATCTTGTAGATCCACTTGGAAGAAACTACTGACTTCCCTTCAGAACCACTTTCTACACAATATCACAACATCCTTCCACACTTGTTTCTTTGTATTTTCCTCATAAGTGGAATATTACGAATCAATGATCTTCCTCATCAATGCCACATAGCTAGAAAAATTGTGTGGTCTCTTTCTCTCTCTGGAACTGAGGAAAAATCCATAACCTATTCCTTCTAACTGATTGCTTCCTCTGTCACTGTAGAAAAGTCTATTGAAACAAGGGAATCCTCCCAGGGGGTCTCATATCTCCTCAAAGTATATGAATCTTCGATATAGCCTCCTCAACTCATGGAACATGTTTGTCAGTCTTGGAAGACATCTCTCTCTCTCACCTGAATCTAAGGGGGAACTTCCTCTGAATGATCTAGTCTTCCTCTGAGTCAACTAACTCTCTTTGATATCAGGCTCACTCTGATTCTGCATGCTCCCTCTGAAGCTTGACTCCCTCCGAGTCTATATAATTTTTGGAGACATCTACTCCCTCCGCATTTGCTAACCTCTGCTGAAGTCTGATCTCCTATGGAATGTATTGGGAGGTTTCTCCTCCCTACTTGATCTCGAGGGATGATTCCCTATCAACTCTGGCTCCTTCTGAGATGGTACTTGGTGGGACCACCTACCTCACCACTAGTGGATTCATCTACTCCTCCTCATCATATGTCTCATCAATGCCATATATCTACAAAGTATCATGTGACCATGCTGGTATCTTCCTGGTCACTGCAACATTTCTGGGTAGGCCCTTCTAGCTCTACTGACTCTTCTTGATGATCTGAAGAGTGATCAACTGAACTGGATGGATTTGTATGGTCATCTTCGAAGCCTTATGCTCCTTTCTATTGAAATTAGTGCAACTGCAAGAGCCATTCTCTAGGAGGATGGCATAAGACCATGGCTGAGATCTAGGGTCCCCAGTACACTCTTGGGGTTCTTGGTTTGGGACCATGCAGTTGAAGCCATGGAAAAAGACCCTATTGAGGGCCCCCAGTGTATTTATGGGGTTATTGGTCAAGGACCAAGAAGTAAGTCCCTAGATGTGTTCTAGGGCCCCTGTATGTGTTCCAAGTAATCCTTTATCGATGCTTGGATTGATCCTTGGATGTGTTCCTTGGTGGTTGATGATGTAAGTCCCTATATTTTTTCTAGGGCCCCTGGATGTGTTCCAGGGAATCCTTTCTTAAACTCTTGGGTTGATCCTTGGTCTTGTACCTTGGTGGATAAAATACCCTAGATGTGTTTTAGGGCCCCCAGATGTGTTATGGGGTATCATGGTATGGGACCAGGTGGTTCTTGGTTGTGCACCAAGATGTGATGATGTGTGATATACTTCTTCTCTCCCGGGATGGTCCATGAGACCTAGGAGCAACTAGAAGATGGACATGACCACATCATTGGTTTTTCCTCTTATGCATGGATGATAAAAGCGTATAAGTTATCATGAGACATATGTAGACAATTTTTCATTGAAGAAGACCCCTTTGAATTTTGTCTTGTAGCCTCCCCTTGCTTGAATCTTGTCCTTGATCTTTATTAAAGTGGTATTGGTCTTTTATAAGTCACTTTGACTTATTTGACTTTATAATTAATATTTTTATTAATTAAAAATATTATTTTTTATTAATTATTTTATATTTAGGTTTTTAATTAAACCTAATCCTAACCCTTCCTAAACTATAAAAAAGAACCTACCCCTCTCTCATTCTTACACTCACTCCTCATTTTTTTCTCATTCTCTTTCCTTGGTCTTCTTATTGTGGCTACTTCAACTTGGTTCCTTTTTTGGTATGACCTCCTTGGTGGACTCTCTCTTGTTATCTGAAGTGTGCCCCCCCTTGTGGTACTTGTTTATGTTGGTACAAGGGTAGGGTTTCCCTATCCTCTTATTGTGTTTAAGTGTGCGTCCCTCTCCTCTAGCTGCCAATGTGTCGCAGCCTCCTCCATTGCTCCTTCTAGGTTGTCTCTAGCCTATCCCAGGTTGTCTCTTCCCCTCCTAGGCTACCACTAGATTTTCCCTTGGCTATTGTTGGTGTATTTCCAGTGTGGATGCTTCCACTTATTGTTTAAAATCTCTAGGAAATTTTAATACATCCCTAAGGCTACTACTCAGATATGTCCATTTGTGGTAGCATTTCCTTATATTTTGATAGTTTTTTCTTGGGATGTTTGAGGTCTCTTTCACCCCCTGGTTTGTCATTGGGGTTTTTCTTTTCAACCCTGTACTTGATGATGATTGGTTTCTTATCATAAGTTCTCCTTGGAAAGACTGTCCACTTAGATCATGATGAGATCAAACCCTTGAGGGTTTGATCCATGACCTTCATAGATTTTCTGAGCATAAAGAAAGAGGGAATCTACACATCAGGTACTTCTGTTATTTGTTTTTCTAAGGCAATGTTCATATTTTATTTTGCTAATGTTTAAATCTGCATCTAGTTCAAGTTAATATTCAGAAATGTTTTCTTTTGTTCATGATCAATCCTAGTTAAAGATTGGTTTTCTTTAGCATGTTCAGATTTATATTTTTTGTGTTTGATCTACTTCATAAATTTTTGTTTTAAGTGATGATATTTATCTACAGTAGTGAACAAATTTAAAAATATATTATTGTTTTCATTTTCCCTAAAATTGTAACATGGAATCAAATCTTAGGGCATGTAAAGAGATCAATAGTGGAATACTTTTGAGCCTGCGTAGATCCATTTTTTAGGGTTTGTTTTGCAGATCAGCAGTAAGTCTATTTTATAATCATATCTTGAAACCAGCATGGCTTTATCTTTAGTCAAATTAGAAGATAGGCTTGAAGGGGCCTCCAAATTTAATTCTTGTAAGGCTAGGGTGTTTAATATCCTAGAAAAAGGTGACTTAGATGAGTTGGTTACCAGGGTGATAGAAGAACCCACTTCAAATAAAAGAAGGGAAACATATAAAAAGAGGCAGGAAAAAGCTAAGAGAGTCATCTTTGAATCAGTTAAGGACATCATGATGCCCCTCATTGGTCATCTAAGGATAACTAAGGAATTCTTTGATTCCCTAGAAAATCTATATGAAAAGAAGGCTCCAACCCAGAAGAGTATATTGAAGAAACAAGTACATACATTAAATATGGGGAAGGATGAATCTATATTTGCCTTCTTTTCCAAAATTTCTCAAACAAGAGATCAACTTACAACAATTGGAATTGCAGTGGATGATGATGACCTTGTACAAACAACAATTGATGGTTTCCCTGACTCATGGGAGACATTTCTCTCTTCAGTAAACAAAAGAGAAGTTCAACCCAACTTCGAGATATTATGGCATGATTTCTTGGAAGAAGAGGGTAGAATTAAAAGAAGGAATGAACCCTCAACAGTAAGAGACCATGCTCTTTCAGTCAAATCCAAGAGATGGAAGAATTTTCCTCAACAAAGGAAAAGGTAAGAAACCTCAAGGTAAGCAATCTCACTTTCACTCTCATTTATCTAAAATAAGATGTTTTAACTATAAAAGGCCAAGTCATTATGAAAAAGACTGTTGGAACCCTCCTTCACAACAGAAGTAGAGAGGTAGGTTCCATGATTTAGTTGCAACTGAGGAAGAAGAGCCTCAAAGAAGAAGAACCAGGGATGCTACTGTTGAGCCACTAAATTGACATCCCCACTACCCTATTATACTCCTCATCTATACCTTATTGGCTTACCTACGCTTGGATAAATGACAAAGAACACTACTATTATCCATTGATGAGGTCATAAGGTAAAGTATAATTAATTCGTGCATTTTTTTGGTTTATTGAGCTAGGAGACTAAATGTTTCATGTACTAATGTTTCAATTTACCATGTATACATGTACTAATGTTTCAATTTACCATGTATAACCTTTGACCTCTAGATGAGTCCAGCCTTTATGTACCAGCTCAGCCATCCAGTACTTATGTGCCATATTTCTATTGTTCGAATACCGTACCAAGTGCACCTTCCATTCAGATCCGGTACCGAATCTCACCTATCTTGATCCTGTACCGATATAAGAAGCATAATATACCAAGTTTAGCTCCATATCATACTAAAGATAATTGTTGGATGTTTGTTGAATCATTAAATCTCTAGCAAAGTTATGATAAGCTTGTTTTTCTATTTCTCCATCCTCATACAATTTGTGTCATGAGGATGAAGCTTAAAATATGTAACCGAATATATAAATTTGACAATTGACTGATTTGCTAAAGATTTCACCTCCTTGTGTTTCACGACTAAGACTATTTAAATAGTCAAGGAAAGGATGGTGGAGGTAGTAGAGAGTTAGCATAACATAGTATGTGAAGAAGAATTACATATTGTAGAACACATTTTGAGTTGAAGTTTAATAGAAGGATGTCAATTATTTCCAGGTCTTGATCATTTATGAATGAATGTGAGTTGATTTGTTAACATAGTTTAATTCTATGTTTTGAAATTTAAGTAAGAGGAATGTGTGGATTGGAAGAAAGCTTACTGTAGACTCCAGTCGCTAACCTATTGAAGTGGCAAGGGCCCACCGCCCAACAAAGGTCAACATCCTTATAGATTAGTGTTACTAGTTGATTTCAATAGTATAGATGTTAGATTAGTTGAATATTAATTCTTTCAAATGATAGCAGTATAGTTTAGACTAGGATTTCAATCATATGATTGTTTGTAGATCTTTACTTAATCTGTTTTAAATATGTTCTGTTTCTTTTTTTATGAAGATGATTTTGTTTCATGGACATAAATGTTGGCAGCACTAGTCAGACATATTTGGAGGAGAACTAGTGAAGTTTACAACAACACATTGTGAACCACAACATACTCAGTATATTGACTATTGAACTACCCATGCTATGTATTGATGATTGATGTGTGATTTCCCTTTCAGAAGTGTGATTGCATAGTTAGTTTTCTGGGTCAGATAGCAGATTTGATCTGTCAAAAGAACTCCATATCATACTTGCATGTGCCATAATGGAGTAGATAGCCTCTCTGTGAAAGACAGCCAAAGTGTGTTTTGATTTGCTAGTTTGTCTTATTTCCAGCATGCTTAATCTAGAATAGTTCTATACTCATGACATTAGAATTACCTTTCTTAATGGTGTCTTGTAAATCTGTTAATTATGAATCCTGAATTGATAATTAATGAGTGCATTATACTAAACATATAAGTAGCACAACATTTTGGCACCGTTGTCGAGGAGTTGCAAATGGTAGGAAGTGTTTTTTAGCTTAGATTATTTGCATAGTTTTTGAATGATTTTAAAGGTTTCTTGAGGGAGGAGGATAAAACATTTAAGACATGAGTGAAGAGCCACGCGACCACTAGAGTGGGGTTCTCTGAAGCTAGGTTTCCTTCTTACCTTCTAGATAGAATTGGGATTTCAATTCAGTTAAGAATCAAATTTCCATTTTATGCATAGATATAGAGATAATAAGGGTAGATTTGTATGCTCTAAAGATTCAAAAACAACCCCCCACACTAATCCAACTGACACTGGTGCAAGAAAAATTCCACCAGGAGAAATTTCAATGGGAGCTAGCAAGGCTCCAGAAGAAGAACCTAAAACGAAAGAATCAGCATTGGGGCGGGCAGAATGTGAATCTACTAAACGTTCAGGGGACACACAAAATCTAGTTTCTGAACCATCTATTAGTGGAATGGTAGAAGAAGAAGGAAATGAAGCCACTGAAACTGAGACCTTCAAGTTTCCAATCTTGGATATTTCTAGAAATATTAGCATGAAGAATATCCCACTATCATCGTTACCCACTTTCAGAGGTATGTCAACTGAAGATCTAGATTTATTTTTATTCGAGTTTGACATATTATGTAGAAGCTATAACTACTTAGATGATGCCCAAAAACTTAAGCTCTTTCCTGCTACAATGAAAGATTCAACCTTAAGATGGTTCATGAGCTTAGGAGAAAATACAATCCTCTCTCGGGATCAGATGAAAGACACATTTTTATGGAAATACCAAGACTATTGTAAGGATAATGATAAAAATGACATTTTTAAAATGCAGCAAACAGAAGATGAAATCCATGAAGACTACTTAGAAAGGTTCTTATACAACTACCATAAATCAAAATTATTCACCACAGACCCAACTGTAGTAAGAACAATATTTTTGAAGGGTATTAGAGATGACTGCATAGAAGTTTTAAATTTGTTAAGTTCAGGAGATGTGCACCAAAAGCCTTTTGCAGAGATTGCAGATTATTGTAGAAGATACTCAAGAGGACAAGCTAAAAATGGCAAAGCACCAAGAGATTCTTTTAGTATAAATACAAGACAAAGCTCAGGAACTATCACCAGAATTGAGTTAGGAAACTTATTAGAAAACTTTAAAACAGACATCTTGAGCACAATCAGTAACCAATTAGATACGCTAAAACTGAAAAAGAAACAAGAAGAAGAGATTGTTTTAGCAATCTTCTGTCCTAGATGCCGAAAGAGGCATGGTGAGAAAGAATGTCCATTAAATGTCATAGAAATTTGTGGCCTGTGTACACTAGAGCACCCCACATCTAAATGTCCAACTTTGCTTGAACTACAAGCCATGTATAGGGGAGGAGGAGTCCCACAAGAACAATCATACCCTTCCAGAAGACCTTAGAGAGCACAAAACCCCAATGCATTTTATGACCCTAATGCACAGTATCAACAACAACAATGGGGTCCTTCCCCAATGACCTATCCACAATGGACACCTTAGCAAGCTCAAACTCAACCTTGGCAATAAGGTTGGAGGGGGGTTGTGTATGGAAATCCCTCTTACCCTACATATCCACAGTTTCCTACAAACATTTCCCAATTACTACCCGGATTCAACCCACCATAGATGCAAGCTTTACTCCCACCTCCTATACAGCAGCAATTTACAACCCCCTTGAACCCTAACCAGTAGCAACAAGCACCTATAAATTCCAATCAACAACCACAAAACCAAGATGCCCACAACCCTCCGAGACCAACAACAATCCCTGCCTAACCAATCCCTAACCCCAATAATCGACCCACCCACCATGTGAAAAATACAAAAGTTCAAACCTTTCCCACCTATGAAATTCAACTACGACCAGGGAAAGTTGTAAATCAATCAAATCTTGCAGTAATAATTCAGGAAGAAAATGATAATCATTCTAAGGAAGAAAACACTCAAACCACCCTTGCAGAAGAAGAGACTTCCCCTCTTATTCCAATCACTTCTCATTATATACGAGTACCTCAACAAGTTAATATTCCACCCTACCCCAAAAGACTATTAGTGAAGAAACCTGACCCACCCTTGCACGAAGATATAGAGGGTGAATTACAAAATGTATGTATAAAAATACCTCTGCTGCAAGCCATTAAGGATATCCCCATATATGCTAAAATCATAAGGGATCTTTGCCTTAAGAAACTAGGAAGGAAGAAGAAGGAACCTCCCCTTGTTCAGGTCGTGGGACAATTATCTGAATTTATTTCTGAAATTCCATGCAAATATAATGACCCTGGAAACCCAATAGTCATTGTTGAAATTAATGGTATTTATTTACCAAACAAACTCATTGATTTGGGTGCAACAATTAATGTAATTCCTTTTGACAGTATGAAAAATATCCAAATAAACCAGTTAAGACCAACCCAAACCATGATAGAGTTAGCAGATAAGTTAGTCATTATCCCTGCAGGAAGTTTAGATGATGTCACAGTCACTCTAGCTTCTTGGGAATATCCAATAGACTTTCTAGTCATCTACTCTAAATCATCCTCCAAACCAGGACACCCTGTGGTTCTTGGCCGCCCTTGGCTGGCCACAACATATGCCTTTATTAGTTGTCGGTTTGGTGAGATGACTATATCCAATGGCGCACATAGCCAAAAGCTTGTCCTCTTCCCTCCTGCCCAACCAACACAGGAGATACATGTCTGGTTAGAAAACCCTTATGGAGAAGAAGATTGCATCAGACCCATGTTAACACTTAAACAGGTAAGAGGAATGTAAGAACAATCAGATGAACAAGTCTTAAGTTTATTTTTGGCTGATACAAATTGTATTGAATACCCGAGGTCTTTTGCAGAATTTTCACACATTTTTAGTTCTTAATTTCAACAAACCTGGCACCTTGATATCACTCAATTATATACTTTATCACTAGCTTCCTCAAAGGAAGAAAGTACTGAACTTGTTGAGATTAACCCATGAAAACCTTTTTATATCAACTCTAGTTTGGAACCAGAACAAAAGACAGAAGTAATTGAAATGCTCCAAAGACAATTTGATGCCTTTGCATGGGATTATGCAGACATGAAAGGCATTCACCCTTACACATGCACACATCCTATCTACACTAATGACCAAATCAAACCAATTAGACAGCCTCAACGAAGGACGAATCCAACCCTTAAAGATATTGTAAAAGAGGAATTGCAAAAACTCCTTCAAGCCAATCTCATATACCCCATTTCAGATAGTCAATGGGTGTCTCCACTTGTCATAGTTCCCAAGAAAATTGGTAAGTGGAGAATATGTGTAGACTTCAGGGAGTTGAACAAATCCACCCATAGGGGTTTATTTTCCCTTACCATTTATTGATCAGGTGTTGGATACCTTGTCCGGAAAGAAGTATTTTTCATTCCTGGATGGGTTTAGTGGTTATAACCAAATACAAATAGCACCCGAAGACTAGGAGAAGACCACTTTCACCTGCCCATGGGGAACCTGTGCTTATAGGGTTCTTCCTTTTGGACTTTGCAATGCCCCAGCCACTTTTCAAAGGGTTGTCCTAGCCATTTTCTCTGACTTGGCCAATGATTGCATGGAAGTCTACATGGATGACTTTACAGTCCATGGAAAAGACTTCCAGGAAGCTTTGACCAGTCTAGAAAAAGTCTTGATTAGGTGTAAGGAAACTAATATTTCCCTAAGTAATGAAAAGTCAAAAATGTTGCTCACTGAAGGTATTGTTTTGGGACATCACATCTCTGGTTTTGGAATGAGAGTTGATCTGGCAAAGATTCATATTATCACACAAATCATAATACCTTCTTCACAAAAGGAAGTTCATATATTTTTAGGGAATGTGGGCTACTATAGAAGATTCATTCCGAATTTTACAAGCCTAGCTACCCCTTTATTCAAATTATTATCTAAAGAAGCTGAATTCAAGTGGGATGATGAATGCCAAATATATTTTGAGATTCTAAAACAGAAATTGTCAACTACTTGTATATTAAGAGGACCAAATTGGTCCCTTCCTTTTCATACCTGTACCGATGCCTCAGACATAGCTCTTGGGGAAGTTCTTGGACAAAGGGAAAATCAAATGCCTTATGCAATTTACTTTGTCAGTAAAGATCTATCTCCAATTGAAGTTAATTATACGATCACAGAAAAATAATTGCTAGCTATGGTCCATGCTATTAATAAATTTAGACACTATGTTATAGGATATCAAGCTTTTGTACACACTGATCATTCAACCATCAAATTATTAATGAACAAACCTGTAACAAATCCTAGAGTTACAAGATGGTTGCTATTATTACAAGAGTTCAATATCAACATTATTGATAGACCTGGTAAGGATAATCTTGTGGCTGATTTCTTATCTAGAATGATTCATCTAGGAGATAACACACCAGTAGAAGATAAATTTCCTAATGAAAATTTGTTTGCTATTTCTACATTCACTCCTTGGTATGCAGATGTAGTTAACTATCTTGTGACAGGGAATATTCCTTAGAAATTGTCTCCTAGAGAAAAATAGAAAGTAATTCAGCTAAGTGAAAACTATATGTGGCACGATGATTGTCTCTATAAAACATGACCAGATTTGGTAATCAGGGGATGTGTAAGGGAATATGAAATTCATGATATATTGCAAGACTGCCATGATGGTCCTTGTGGAGGACACTTCGCAAACAAGAGGACGACTTATAAAGTCATGCATTCTGGTTATTATTGGCCTCATATTTTCAAAGATTCTAAAACCTATGTATCCAATTGTGATGAATGCCAACGAATGGGTAAGCCTACTACACAAGACCAAATGCCACTTCAAGCCCAAGTAGTCATTTAACCTTTCGAGAAATGGGCATTAGATTTTGTAGGACCCATTAACCCTACATCTAAAAAGGAAAAGTACATACTTGTATGTACTGACTATGTGACTAAGTGGGTTGAAGCAAAAGATTTACCAGCTGCAAGTGAACAATTAGTGGTATATTTCCCTTTTAATGACATATTTACTAGATTTGGTGTACCTTGAGAAATCATGTCTAATCAGGGAACACAATTTACCTCTAATTTCTTCCAATCTGTTACAGAACAATACCAAATTAAACACGGGAAATCTACACCCTACCATCCACGGGAAAATGGGCAAGTAGAATCTACCAACAAAGTTATTAAGTCCATTCTTACCAGAACAATACAACTACACCACAAGGACTGGGCTAACATATTACTAGAAGCCTTATGGGCTTATAGAATCACCTGGAGGAATACAATAGGACATACACCCTACGAGTTGGTGTATGGGAAGCAAGTACTTCTCCCCATAGAATTCCAGATCAAAACCTTTAGGACTACAATACAAGTTGGCATGAACTTGGATGAAGCCCAACAACAAAGACTCTTGCAACTTAATGAGTTGGATGAAATCAAGCAGGAAACACTTCAAAGAACCACCCTCATTCAAGAGCAAAGAACAAAATGGCATGACAAGTATCTCAAAAAGAAATATTTTCAACAATGATATTGGGCCCTATTGTATGACAGCAGATTCAAGAACCTCAAAGGTAAGTTAACTACTCGTTGGATGGGACCTTATGAAATTGAAATTGTCTATGACAATGGTTCAATCGGGATAAAGAAAATTGATGAACAACAGACACCACTACTTGTGAATGGTCACCAGTTGAGAATTTATAACAAACCCCTATCAAGAGAGGAATTTTTGACTTGTATACTACAAAATTCAGATATGCAGGTGATCAATAAGGAAGAAGACCTTCCTACTGATCCACATTGATTGATTGGTTTATTTTTAAAACTTTTGTACATAGGTTTGGATTGTGTTTTGTTAATAAGTTGAAGGTAGCAAGGGATTCTTACCTCCTTTTGTTTTACTTTTTTATTTTATATTTGTAAGTAGATTTCTATAATTTATTTGATCCTTCAAGAACTTGCTAAACATCAGTTTGTAGGCATCAACAATACTCTGGTACTAAAAATCCTGCTATGGTCTGGTACCAACAGTCCTTTGCTGGTCCGGTACCAGAAATCTGTCCTTATACGGTACTATCAAGACACATCACCTAATTGACAAGGAATGCTACGCATATTTTAAAATCTTATGTCAATTAATATGAAGTATGAAGCCATGCAACAACCACTTAAGCTGGAACCAAGAAGCCGAATGCAACATAAAATGGCATCTCTTATGAAGCAATAATTTCTTTTGGTTTTTTTGTTGACTAAAGGGAAGTATCTTTAATTTCTTTTGGTTCTATTGCTAGCTAAAAGGAAGAATTTTTAATTTCTTTTGGTTCTGTTGCTACCTAAAAGGAAGTATTTTAATTTCTTTTGGTTGACAAAGAAGACATAATCTTTACCTATGATTGTTAAAAGAACCATGCTTAATCTTCTTTAAAGTCTAGAGGTTGCCCTTATCTAGTATTTCAACATGATTAAAGGGATAAAAACTATATTAGCCTACAAGTAACTATCTCACCCTAACTAGACTTCAATAGTATTCATCATATTATCTTTTCTAAAGAGTAACATATGAGTATATGAACACTCTCTGTCATGGGCACACTAGGAAAACTTTTATGGAAGAGGATGTATCAGTACCCTAAGGTAACTTTAGGTCATTATCTTATGGAAAAACTCATACAAAATTATACATCTGGATTTAATGTGCAATACATAAGTTTATTTTTCCTTCATACAAATCTTTAAAGACATCCAAATAAGAGAATATACCTTCCAACCCAATACCATCCCAGCCTGTAAAAAGGTTTTCAGACGAGCCTCCCCTGTCACCATGCAAAAGAACTCTTTAATAAAATCAAAATAGGTGACTATGGACAAGAAGCCTCTGATGGAAAAAGGTTTTAAGAGACTAACTCGTCGGGATACTGAACAGGTCTGTTGGCAGTGGGTATCGGTCTATGGTATGGCTAGGAAAACCCATCAGGGTATTGAACAGACCTGTTGGCAATGGGACATTTTGCTTAGGGAAGGGATGTCTCTCACTAATTATCACAACTACCCCACTGGAGTACTGAACATACTTGCTAGCAGTGGTTTCTGGTTGAGAAATGTCTCATCTATACTTGTCTGATTGAAAAATACACTTTTGTCATCTAAAAGATCAACACTATAAGAAAAGCTCATTGTTAACATTTATGAGATACAACTCCAGATTACTAAACAAAGATAATTATTACAAGCAAATGTCCATTTGAGAATTACCCTAAATCAACCTTACCAGTCTGACATCTAAAGCCTACATTACCTAAGAAGGAAACTTCTTAAAAGTGGAGCCCTAACTAGGGAGTCTAATCTACTTATACTGTGAAATTTATCCATAACATCTAATGATAGTAAATTTCTGAAGCAAGTTAGGTTGGATCTGTTCTTCTGGAAAAAATATAAAAACCTCCCTATGTTCACTGTTGAATGCTACCCTTGTTAATAAGTCATCAAAAGAAAGGCAATTTCAATTTTTTTTTTAGGCATGTGATCATATGCTAGGTGATAAATGTACTTCTGGAATTTGATTTGGTTTCTTTTTTCTTATCATCTATTCTCCATTATGATATAGAGTGTTGAATATTCTTACATAAGGATATGAAACATCCTTGTCATGGGGGAAGGTCAAAGAGCTCTTTCAGAACTCTTTTTCAGACTCACATCTCATCTTTAGAAACCAATATGATCACCCTACAACCCTGCAGAACCAGACACAAAAGAAGATAAGCACAGAATAAAGAAGTTTCATGAAGTATAGGAAATTCTAGTACCAAGCTTCCAAAAAACTCCAGCCTAAAAAGATGAACTCTGACAATCTACAAGATTCAAATACAAAGGCAGTCACATATGCTATGAGTATTGATCATACAATGGTAAAAGCAAAGGTAACATGGTATTATTTATTTTCCTTTGTTTATAAAACTACAATAGGTACGAAAATGTATACTAGATCTTATGACCTTAGTGTTAAAACCATGCACCTATCCCTCATACCCATATGCCTAACCTTAATAAATCCTCTCATAACATAAGTGATTGAAAATGATTGAGGGAAAAATCACATCAAAAGTATGAATATGAAGCATGTCTAGTAATGATGGGCCATGAACGTGCTTCATCCTTAAACAAATAACGAACTTATCTTGTGTCATGAGCCATGATTCAACATCAAATTCGCCGCTTAGAGGTCCAATCACCTATCCCAAACAACAATGATGCTTCGACACCCAATGTTTCGCCCCCATCATTATGCTAAACGGGAAAAAATGAAATGACTTATCTGGGTGGCGAAGCCATCCAAATGAGCCTCATCTTGTCTTAATTTCCCTTTGCGACATCTTTACTTAAACTCACCATTCAAATTAGTGATGACGTCACCATATCTTTTGTCGTTACCAAGCTTTCTCTAGTTCTGAGCTTACCGCTCCCTACAATCTCCGATACCAAACCCTTACCCTCATCAACTGACTAAATCCTTGCGCTACAGCCCGATTTTTTTTCTCACAATTTATAAAGATGGTTGTAAGTAGACATGAATCGATCTTCTAGATTTATAGAGAGACCGAGGAGTTCCAACTGTGTAGAGAGAAGTATTCTAGATCGGGATGGATGCCATTTTTGGAGAAATTCACAGGCTGGCATGAGAAGGTATCTCATGCATTTATTCAGGGTTACAACAGAGAGATTGCACATATAATCAATCTACAACTAACAATCAATGAAGCAACTTTAAGGGAGGTCACAGGATTACTTAACAGAGGAGCCAAGTATTCCAAAGGAGTAGGAATCAACAAGGAAATGTGCCAACGATTTTTGAAAGAAGACCATCAACACCCTGATTGGAAAAAGGGGATCCCTAGGAACTATATCAAGGAAGAGTATCATCCAATGCTTGCTAGTCTTCAACGATTCCTCACTTGTGAGGGAAGGTATGTTGTAACCTTCATATATCATCTTAGGCTTCTATTACACTTTGAAGGATGCCCTGAAATTGATTTCTCATATTTTGTATAGATAATTCTGAAAAATATGGTAAAAGGTGTCAAATCCCTATCCAAAACTAAGAAGACTAGAATTTACCATCAAGGTCTTATTAAGATGTTAGTTTTACATGAAATCAGGAAGCAAAGGATTAGCTGGAAAATACTCATCACTCAACACCTTCCCACAGAAAACAAACTTGTAGAGGAATCCCATCTTGCTCCAAAGAAAGATAAGGAACCTCAAAAGAAAAAGGGCAAGAAAGATAAGGCAACTCCATCATCATCCAGAATAGTGAGCCAAAACAAAAAATCTAGTAAACAAGAAGGGCCCTCTTCCACAGTCAATAAGACTTTTAAAAGTCAAGAATCAAAAGGTAAAACCAAATTAGTAGAGGAGACTTCAACAGTAGCACTTGAGGAGAAGGGTCATAAGACAAAAACAGTAAGAAAAGGGAAGAATAGCTCAGAAAATAAAAGTGAATAGTCTATAGAACAATCCCCTATAACAATTCCACAAATAGAAAAGAAGAAAAGGAATCCTGTGAGCACCCCTAATCCAGTACCCCCTTGTAAAATAACCACAAGGAGCATGGAAAAGAAAGGAAAAGAAGTTATCAGTCCTCATACACATGAAGATCCAATAGATCTGACCTCCCCTTCTGAAGACCTATCAGTCCAGGATGACATCCCTAGTTTGACCGAGGAACAAGTCACTATTACTTTGTGGGATGAGGGAGGAAGTGGAGGAAAGAGAATACATCCAACCAGAAACAATGGAGTCAACAAGGACCTTAAAAAAAGAACAGATGAAGAAAAATATTGGGGATCTGCAAAAACAAAACCAAGAACTTAAACAAGAAGTGAAGGAATATCAACTATTGGACAGGCATATCAAAAAGGAAAACGAGCAATTGAAAGAAACAAGCCAACAACTTTAAGATGACCATGAAGAGACTTCTAATAAGCTCAAGAAGGTACTAAGACTCTTACAATATATTAGGGTCATAAAAAGGGAGCTAAAAGCAGAAGCCTCAGCCATCAATATCATTGATCCACAGAAGTAAAGAATGGAGTCTCAAATTCTGAAATATTTTGGGTTTGTTTCAGTTGCATGAGGACATGCAATGGTTTTGGCATGGGGGAATGTTGAGCCTCTAAATTGACATCCCCACTACCCTATTATACTCCTCATTTATACCTTTTTGGCTTACCTAAGCTTGGATAAATGACAAAGAACGCTACCATTAGCCATTGATGAGGTCATAAGGTAAAGTATAATTAATTCATGCATTTTTGTGGTTTATTGAGCTAGGAGACTAAATGTTTCATGTACTAATGTTTCAATTTACCATGTATAACCTTTGACCTCTAGATGAGTCCAGCCTTTTTGTACCAGCTCAACCATCCAGTACTTATGCGCCATATTTCCACTGTCTGAATCCGGTACCAAGCGCACCTTCCATTCAGATCTGGTACTGAATCTCACATGTTGCGATTCGGTACCAATGGCCGCAGACTATCATGATCCGGTACCAACCACTTGTGCACTATTTGGATCTGGTACCATTTACCGAATCTCACCTGTCACGATCCGATATCGATATAGGAAGTAGAATATACCAAGTTTAGCTCCATATTGTACTAAAGATAATTGTTGGATGTTTGTTGAATCATTAAAGATCTAGAAAGGTTATGATAAGCTTGTTTGTCTATTGTTTCATCCTCATGCACTTCGTGTCATAAGGATGAAGCTTAAAATATGTAACCGAATATATAAATTTGACAATTGACTGATTTGCTAAAGATTTCACCTCCTTGTGTTTCACGACTAAGACTTATAAATTTGACAATTGACTGATTTGCTAAAGATTTCACCTCCTTGTGTTTCACGACTAAGACTGTTTAAATAGTCATGGCAAGGATGGTGGAGGTAGTAGAGAGTTAGCATAACACAGTATGTGAAGCAATGTTACATATTGTATAACACATTCTGAGTTGAAGTTTAATAGAAGGATGTCAATTATTTCTAGGTCTTGATCATTTATGAATGAATGTGAGTTGAGTTGTTAGCATAGTTTAATTCTATGTTTTGAAATTTAAGAGGAATGTGTGGATTGGAAGAAAGATTACTGTAGACTCCAGTCGCTGACCAGTTGAAGCGAAAAGGGCCCACTGCCCAACAAAGGTCAGCATCCTTATATATTAGTGTTAGTAGTTGATTTCAATAGTATAGATGTTAGATTAGTTGAATCTTAATTCTTTCAAATGATAGCAGTATAGTTTAGACTAGGATTTCGATCATACGATTGTTTGGAGATATTTACTTACTCTGTTTTGCATATGTTCAATTTATGTTTTTATGAAGTTGATTTTGTTTCATGGACATAAATGTTGGAAGCAGTAGTTAGACATATTTGGAGGAGAACTAGTGAAGTTTACAAAAACACATTGTGAACCATAACATACTCAGTATATTGACTATTGAACTACCCATGCTATGTCTTGATGATTGATGTGTGATTTCCCTTTCAAAAGTCTGATTGCATAGTTAGTTTTTTGGGTCAGATAGTAGAGTTGATCTATCAAAAGAACTCCATCTCATACTTGCATGTGCCATGATGGAGTAGATAACCTCTCTGTGAAAGACAACCAAAGTGTGTTTTGATTTGTTAGTTTGTCTTATTTCCAGCATGCTTAATCTAGAATAGTTCTATACTCATGACATTAGAATTACCTTTCTTACTGGTGTCTTGTAAATCTTTTGATTACGAATCCCAGATTGATAATTAATGAGTGAATTATACTAAACATATAAGTAGCACAACAACTACTAAAGAGAAACAAAAAATGACGAGAATGTTATCTTGTCTCAGCCCTCTTCGACACTATCACCAAGTCAGAAGAAGTTTGGTTAGTGGACAACGTGGCCTCTAAACACATGACATGATTCAAACAAAATCTTGTAAACTATCGAGATAATAAGTTCAATGTGAAGGTAGAATTGGGAGATGATGGCACTTATGACATCAAAGGGTTTGGATCAACATCTTTTCATCTTCAGACATGTAATGTATTTCATTATGATGAAATTCTTTATGTTCTTAGATTAAAGAAAAATCTTATCTCAGTTGCAGTGCTAGAAAGAAAAGTGTACTTAGTAGCTTTCTCCAAAGGGAAGGCTCTTATGTGGCCCTCAAATGGGATTTTGAGCTCAGCCATGACATTAGGAACTCAAGAGGGTGGACTTTGCAAAATCACTAGTCAAGTTATTCAAGCATTAGCTCACGAGATGATAAACCCCTGCGAGCTATGGCACATAAGGTTTGGACATCTCAACTACAATGTTCTCTTAAGTTTGCAAAAGATGGTAACAAGTATGCCAGTTTTTTCATTTGAGCATGATAGTATTTGTAGAGGTTGTGCTCTTGGTAATAATACAAAGAAATCTTACCCTCGCAGTAATAAAAAAAATAATGGCATATTATATCTTATTCATTTTGATCTTTGTGGACCTATGACTGCTCTATCCATGAATGGTTTTCTTTATTATATCATTTTTATTGATGATTGTTCTCATAAAACTTGGATTTATTTTTTGAAAACTAAAGTTGAATCTTTTAGTAAATTTCAGGATTTTAAGAATCTTGTTGAGAATCAAACAAGTAGACACATTCATGTTTTCAAAATAGACAGTGGAAAAGAATTTGACTCCCACAAGTATGATGATCTTTGTCGGGCTTCTAAGATTAAGAGGGAGTTGATTGTGTCTTATAATTCTCAGCGAAATGGGGTTGCAGAAAGAAATAACAAGATGATTTGTGAAGCAACCAGAGCCATGATGTATGATCAGAATTTATCGTTGTCTCTTTGGGTTGAAGCTGCAAGCACTGCAGTCTATATTCAAAACATGTGTCCTCATAAATCCCTAGAAGAGAAAACTCCAGAAGAAGTATTCATTGGTATGAAGCCTTCAGTTGACCATTTGAGAATATTTGGCAGTCTTGTCTACATCATATACCTAAAGAAAAGAGGACTAAGTTAGAGCCCTCCGGGAAGAAAGGAACTTTTGTGGGATACTGTGAGACCTCAAAAGCATATAGAATTTATGTACCAGGGAAAAGTTTCATTGAGGTTAGTAGAGACGTGACCTTTCATGAGGAAGCAACCTTTCATCATTCCAAAGAACTTCCATATGATACAGAGGAGTGAGAATCTCCATCTCCAGAACCTTCAGATTCACCAGTTCCAGATGAGCAGAGGGAGGAGACCATAGAGCCTTCAGTAGATCCCATAAGGGATTCTGTTGAGTTTCCTTTAGAGAAACCTCATGTTAAAAGGAAGCTAGCTTGGTGTCGGGAAATGTTAAAGGAAGCATAAAATCATGCAACACCTAAAGGTACCTTTAGAGAAAGCATGAAACCAGATAAGTACTTAGGCCCGATAGTGCAGTTGAATCTTGTGATTGACTCAGAACCTTCCACTTTTGAAGAGGCTACCAAACATAAAGTGTGGAAGGATTCCATGATAGAAGAGTACGAGTCAATATTAAAGAATGATGTATGGGAAGTGGTCCCAAGACCTCAAGAAAAATCAGTAGTAACCTCTAAATGGCTTTACAAAATAAAGCATGTAGCAGATGGAAGTGTTGAAAAATTCAAAGCTAGATTTGTGGCTCATGGCTTCTCTCGGAAAGAAGGAATTGACTATGATGAGATCTTTTCTCCTGTTTCCAAGTATACTTCCATCATAATAATTATCTCTCTTGCTTCATTTTTTGATTGAAAAATTCACCAAATGGATGTTAAGACTTCCTTTCTCAATGGTGAAGTTGAGAAATAATTTTATATTGAGCAACCTGAGGGTTTCGTGATCCATGGGAAAGAATCTCATGTCTGTAAACTCAAGAAAGCCTTGTATGGATTGAAACAAGCTCTGAGAGCTTGGTATGGAAGAATTGACAGTTTTCTTCAGAATCTTGGGTTCTCCAAGAGTATAGAAGATCCTAATCTTTATATAAATATTGTGAAGAATCATCCTGTCATCTTGGTTTTATATGTGAATGATTTCTTCCTTAATGGAGAGGAACATCTGATAGCCTAGACTAAAAAGGAGTTATCAACATAATTTGAAATGAAGGACTTGAGTCTCATGCATTACTTTCTTGGATTAGAGGTGTGGTAGAAACTGGGCGAGATGTTTTTCTCACAAAGCAAGTATGCAATTGATGTGCTTCACAGATTTGACATGTTGGATTATAAGTCCATGACCACACCTATGATTTATAACCTGAAGAAGTTACATGATCAAGTTACAGGTTCATATTTAGAAAACCCCACTGTATATCGCCAGATCATTAGGTCCTTGAAGTATCTAGTACATACTATACTGGACATTTGTTATGCAGTGAATTCCCTCAGCCAGTTCATGTGTGAACTGAAACATATTCATATGGTTGTTGTTAAGCATATTCTCAGATATGTTCAAGGAACTATAGCCTATGGGTTCATATACACTTCTAGTGGAGGGGTAATGCTTCATGGTTTTCCAGATTCAGATTGGATGGGCAGTGTTGACTACATTTTTGGTCAACAATACTTAGTCGACAAAGTGTTTCCAGGATTGCCCTGGAATGAAATTGCTTGCGCAAAGTTTCTCCCACTCTCGTTAAAATTAGCGCAACCTACTTGACGAAGTTATTATGGCTCTTGATCAACCATTCATATGGATTATTTTTTATTCTCTCTGCATTCCTAACCCTATGATTAACACACTGGAACCATACATTTTGGACCCATATATCACCCCTTGATTCCTTTCCTTACCATGATATAACAAACTTAGCATTTTCATGAGTCACCTTATCTACATAACCTTTGACGAGAGAGTAAATGAATACTATGTTATAGCTTGAAATCATTCCATGTCTTACCCAACATATTACTTTTCATGGCCTTCCTCACTTTTCAAAATATTACTCTTTCATATCATATACTCCCTTTATCTATATAGCCCTAAATAAAGGTAAAGTGAATAATACCTCCAACATATTACTTTTCATGGCCTTACTCACTTTTCAAAATATTACTCTTTCATATCATATACTCCCTTTATCTATAACCCTAAATAAAGGTAAAGTGAATAATACCTCCTGAGTATGAGGCTAAACTGTTTCAGCAGGCCATAATGTTGTTAAATAAGTTGGCTCCAATCACGACAACCAACAAAGTTTTACAGGTTGCAGGAGTTTTATTTTTATTGAAGACAATATTCTAGAGTTAAAGTAGAAATTGTCTTACAAAGTATGTGAGCAGTCCCACACTTTGATGCAAGTTCGTAAGGCTTGTATAAAATAACTTTACAAGAGAAACTTGAAATTGTTTTAGAGAAGGTTGTTGGAGAAAATTTCTCTTTATGAAAAAAACAAAAATAAAGTGAACAAGTTTTTCAAAACCAACTAAGGCCATGTCATATTAGAGATATATCCCAAGTCCCTTTTTCAAATCTTTTAATTGTGATATAAGGATTATACCATTTTTTTGGGATTATCACCTTAACATTATCTTCATGTCCTATCATAAGCAAAAGGAATATCATCACATCTATATGGTTTTGAAAAAGTGAAAGGAACATTACATACTCTTTGCATGGAAACGTAGGATGGTGAAACATATCCATTGAAAATAGTTATTACTTCCACTACTTGAATGAAAGCTTATACGATGGATTTTTGGAATGTGTTCTTCATACAAGTGGCAAAGGATTATAAGAGGATATATATATATATATGTTGTCATTTAAAATTGTATTCGAATATTTCCATGGGAGGGGAGTATTCAAAAAAATATACATTAGTCACATGATTGATATCCACTTCAAACACGTAGTATTTGATCACTGGAATAATGATCTTGAGATAGATCGACCACTTTATGGATTAGAAGGCTATGGCAAGACACCCGAGGGAAAACTAGCGCGCACATCCGACCACTTAATTTAGCACGAAAATACAATGTATGAAGATGGGTTCATAAAAATGGAAAGAAAGAAAGGTTCTCGAGTTGATAACTAAGATCAAATCTGATAGATATACTTGGGAAATAAGCTTATAAAATATCAGTGACACGTGATTAATAACAACTAGATTTCCAATTTAATTTTTGAATGGATAAAATAAATCAGTTCGCTTAGGTTTGTTAATTTGAAAACCATCCAAACTGTTGGAACTGTCTATCGAACAATTATAAAAGAAGTAACAAAGGAACTGTCTATCGAACAATTATAAAAGAAGTAACAAAGAGTCATTCAAAAGGAGGGGAATAAAATTTTGAGAGGTATGCTTGGAGTGTAGTGCGGTTTTCTTCTTTAAAATTATCATTCATCTTCTATATTTTCAGCAGGGATTGATAGAATTGTTGGCAACAAGGAGTTTTGTGAAGTAGTGAATGGATGAGTCGAGGATGATCTTTGTTGGTTCTCATAAGGTGAGTAGTCTACTTGTTAGTTTGTTGTATTTAAGCTTGATTTCATTTCAGCGCTAATCAGTTTCAGATATGCAAGTTCTCATCTTGTGTTATCATCACCATTGCTCCATTCCATTTTGGCTCAACTTTCTTCTTTCTTTCGCTCTTGGTCTTTCCATTGTAACTTTGTTCTAGAATGACTAAAGGCTAAATACCTAGCCCAAGTCTACGCAAAGATTTGTAAATTCAGAAACTCCAAGAATTGTATGGCGAACATTTTTAATTAAAGATCAAAGTCCTTTATACTCTAAAATTGTTTTTTTATTTGTTTTCTTTTTAAATCTCAGTTTTCTTCATCTTTTCTTAATTCAACACTTAAAATTCTAAAAAAAAATTAAAGTAAAATAAACTAATGGATTTATTACTATTGTAAAATGGTGTATATAAACTTCTTTCATTTTGTTTTTATTAATCCGTTTAAATAGGTACAAACTTTTGTTTATTTTCTTTATTTTTTTTTATTTTTTTTAGTTCTCTTGTTATTTGTTATTTTTTTATTTAAAGAAAATTAAAAATATCAAATCACTACAGAGTTTTTATAAATTATTTTGATAGTCATTAAACTAATTTCTTTCTTAATAAAATTTTCTTTTAATCAACCCACTTTACCACTAACATATTCACACTAACTCTTCATTAGTTTTGTTTTAGTTACTTTCTTACAAAATAAATACAAAAATACTCTTAAGTTAGATTTTTTCTTGTACATATTTTCTTGAGTTGGTTAATTTATTTTAAGTTTGGATTTAACTTTGATTTTCTACTTTATAAACTCATACACAAAAGCATAAACATCATAAATTGTATAAAAAGAAAATATTTTAAAAAGAAAATACAAAGCAAAGGGATTTCATGCTTGGACCTTAGGTTAGAGGAGATTTAGCCTGGAGTTCAATGTGTTTTCTTGTTGGGGCTCTAAACCCAGGGTGACATTCTTATATCTTCCCGCCTAGCCCCACGGGAGGTCGAGATGTTGGTGTTAGAGACTCTTTAGTCCCTTGACATCAACATATTTTTGACGACCATACTGGGGAGGACCGTTCAATGGTTCTTTCCTAGTTTTTTTTTTTTAATTCTTTCAAACCTTGATTTATTTTCTCCATATTCCTATGTCTCAATTGATTGGAATCTTGTTTGGTGGATGTAACCTTATTGTTTCAACTACTAACCCTTGGAAGATCATTCGCAAGTATAGGATTTTTGAATTTGAAGAAGACCTATATAATTCCCCACGGTTTGTGCCCACCCCCTTGAAGTTTGTTCACCTGGTTAATCCCTTACCTCACAAATTCAAACAACAATTGCCTTTATTTTATGGTGATGGAACTATTACAGTGGTTGAACATCTTTGTGCATTTTCAAATGCTTTCACCATCCTTGGAGTTAATGATAACGATAGTTGCATGCTTTTTTTCATGAATTCCCTTCAGGGTAATGTCACTTCCTTATTTGCCAACCTACCTAATGGATGCATCTCGACATGGTCTAAACTTTCCTACTGGTTTACTTCTACCTTTGGGTGTTTGGATAATCCTTATGAGAACCTTAAGAGATTTAATCACTTGCATATGAAAGATAATGAAATCATTCTTGAATTTAAGCTTAAGTTTATCAAGTTATATAATTCAATTCATATGTCCATTCATCCTACCAACCTAGTTGCCCTCTTGCATTATTATGAACTTCTACCTCCTCTTTACTGATGGCGGTTAGAAGAAAAGGATGTTCAAAACCTAGAGCTAGCTTTAACCACTTTCCTTGAATTCAAAGAGCAAATCCATAGAACATGTTTCTCCTTTGGTGTTCATGATACACACAAAGATTTTTCTTCCTTAATCTCCATCATCAAGAATTTACAGGATCGCATGTTCTCCCTTGAATATCAATATTCAAATCATGCTTACTTTGATATATCTTTGGAGCCCTCTCTCCTAGGGCCTAATTATAATGACTTCACTATTTGTGGTCAAGAGCTTGGATGTGAAGAGGATCATGATCATATCATGATGCTTAATGATCAACCCACCTCCCACATTCCAAATACCACCCTTTTTAAACCTCATAGAAAAAATCAACCCCAAGATCATCTTTCATTTCAAGCCTCTTATCCACACGCATACGATGGTGGAGTTGATTATGCAGTTGAAGAAGTCAATTTTGACCACATTAAACTTATTTATGACACATTTTTATTTTTTTATGATGCTAATGAGTGGTCAAAACAAGTTGATGAAGACCTGTATGACTTTAATGATACATGTGATGAGTCCTCCTTTGAAGATTTTTATGAGTTCGATCAAGATCTTAAATTTTATAACATCTTTTCTAATCCATTGTTTCAATCAAGAGAGGTTAAAGCACTTGACACTAGCGGACATATTGCTCCTAGGTGCACTTTTTCCTTTAACGATGATGACTATTTTAAGGACATCCCTATGTTTTTGAACCCATATTATCAATCTTCTTTGCATTATGATGACCCTATTTTTGAGAGAAGGATTCTTAGAGATGATATTAATTTATTTGATGAATGCATTGATCATCTCTTTGATATACAAACCCTAAATATTAAACTTGATGCCCTTGATTCAAACAATACTATTAGTATTAAATGCAAATCTTCTCATGTTGTTTGGCGAGTCTTGGAGGTTGGTAATCATTTATTTTGGGTATTGATTAATCATTTTTCCTTTCCATACACATCTAATGGTTGGCATGTTGGCAATCCTTCCACGCACAAAGTTTTCAAAGTCGTAAGACATGCATGCAAAACAGACAATGCATTCCTTTATGCTAAATGTCATCCTACTTGAGTCCAAGTTGATGATCTTCTTTTCCTTTGTACATAAATAAAATATATGTAAAAAATGTAACTCAATAAACAAAAAAAATGGAAATAAAAATAAAAAAATTACAAAAAGGGCAAATTAGGTTTTTGTTAGCTTCACATTTATTTAGTTTCTTTCTCACTTTTTGTTCTATTTTTCACTTTTTTTTCTTTCTTGTCTTTTTTTTTCCCTTTTGATGGTTAGAGTTGATGGAACAATGGTCGGTGATATTAAAGGCTACTTGTATATTTTTTCACTGATTGACCAAATTTGTTTTGGTGGACAACAAGCTTGCAGGTAAACCAAGTTGCCTTCTTTTTGTCATAATTCCTTGCTTTTTCTACCATACGCTTGCTAAGTGAGACATCATTGCTCATCACATTCGTTAGTCCTTTCCCCATCTTCCTTCTTTCCCTTTCTCCATCCCCTCCATTTTTAGATGGCTATAGCATACACGTTGTGGATGCTCAGTGTTAAGCTTGGGTTTTTCCCTCAACACACATCCATGACATTTTATCTAGCTTTCTAATCATTTTTTCAAGATACAAAGAGTTTTCCCCTTTGGTTTATACAACAGGACCAAACCCCCTCATACTTACCACTTTCCATGAGTTATTCCATGAAGTCTCGATCCATGAATCACTTGGCCTCCATCTTGTTTCCCCCTTTTGTATAATATGGTCGACCTAACCCTATTGACATCCTCTTGTCCCACATTGATTCACTCTTAGGCCTATCATTACCTAACCCTTCCCCCTTCCTTCAAAGAATCGAAGGATCATAATCTCATTGTTTCAAACTTGCACGCCACTGTAAGCGACATGCATCTGTTCGTTGGCATTTGTTGACTACATTTTTGGTCAATAGTACTTGGCTGACAAAGAGTTTCCAAGCTCCCCCTCAAATGAAATTGCTTGCGCAAAGTTTCACCCACTCTAGTTAAAATTGGTGCAACCTACTTGATGAAGTTACTATGGCTCTTGATCTACCATTCATATGGCTTATTTTTTCTTCTCTGTATTCCTAACCCTATAATTAACACATTGGAACCATACATTTTGGACCCATATATAACCCCTTTATTCATTTCCTTACCATGTTATAACAAACTTAACATTTACATGAGTTACCTTATCTATATAACCTTTGATGAGAGAGTAAATAAATACTATATTATAACTTGAAATCATTCCATATCTTACCAAACATATTACTTTTCATAGCTTTCCTCACTTTTCAAAATATTACTCTTTCATATCATATACTCCCTTTATCTATATAACCTTTAATAAAGGTAAAGTGAATAAGTTTTTCAAAACCAACTAAGGCCATGTCATATTAGAGATATATCCCAAGTCCCTTTTTCAAATATTTTAATTGTGATATAAGGATTATATTTTTATTTTTATTTTTTTGGTTTCTTCGGATTATCACATTAACATTATCTTCATGTCATATCATAAGCAAAAGTAATATCATCACATCTATATGGTTTTTGAAAAAGTGAAAAGAACATTAAATACTCTTTGCATGCAAATGTTGGATGGTGAAACATATCAATTGAAAATAGTTACTAGCACAACCGCTAACTTGCGGCTGAGAACGCCGAAAGGTATCGGCTAAAAACTCATGTCTCTAATATAAAACGTATGTGGTAATCCGTCTATGGTAATATGAAACTTTTGGTTGCATGGTTTAATCCTATTTAATCATTTAAACGTGGCATTTACATATCTTTACAATAATTTTTTACTGTGATTAGGTAAATGTTAAAAAGTAAACATGTTAACGGATGCCTTGATAAATGCAAGAAAGTTATGAATAATAAATCTGACCCATTGATTTTGGAGGACGACTAAGAATATGCCAACATCTTCAATGCATAGCCATCAAATTAAGGTTTAAGGTTAAATAAGGTTAAAAGATCATTAATTGTGCCCATTGTCAATAGGTGTACACCTTTTGGCGTAATTACTTCCACGACTTCAATGAAAACTTATACTATGGATTTTTGGAATGTGTTCTTCATAACGTTTACAAAGAAAGTTATGTGCGTCGGGGCCATATGAAAGAGACATGGGCACCACTTCATGCAACAAAACTGAAAGAGAGCTTGATCTCATTCATAACCCATTCAGTGTTTCGAGAAAGATTTGGCTTATTAGGGAAAGACACTATCAGGAAATATGTCCACAGATGTTCCAATCTTTACCATCAAAGATTGGTGACTACATTTTGGAAATTGTTGGTTGCTCTAGCAATTAAGAAGAATAATTATTACATGCCTTCAAAATATACAATGTTTCTTCCATTAAATTGGAAACCAAGCATACAGATTAGATTGCTTGCAAGAGGCAATCATTGTTTTCGTGATATTCTCGATGTCGGGGTTTGCACTGATCATTTCGGGAATGCAATTGCTGGTGGAAAGCTATAAAAAATTTAAAATGGTGCTCTCAGTACGAGATTATCAAACAAACGTGGCACATATTCATAGTAGGGGTTCAGTATGCAGGTGATGCAGTTGGAAATATTCATACGATTATTTCCTCTTGTGAGGAATATAAGATTAAGGATCTCTACAATAAATAAATAAAATGCAAGGTTTTCATATGAAATGGAACAAAAAATGATAATATTTAACCTAGCTCGGGATTGGATCGACAACTTGCTCGATGTTTGAAGGTTATTTTTTGATATTTGGATTGGTATGCACTTAATTCAACATGCAATGCATGCAGATGGGTTCATAAAAATGGAGAGCAAGAAAGGTTTATGAGTTGATAACTGAGATCAAATCTGATACAACGAATATGAATTATATCCTTGGGAAATAAGCCTATAAAATATCAGTGACACATGATTAATAACAACTAGATTTCCAAATAAAATAAATCAGATCACTTAGGTTCGTTAATTTGAAAACCACCCAAACGGTTGGAACTGTCCATCGAACAATTATAAAGGAAGTAGCAAAGAACCATTCAAAAGGAGGGGAAGAAAACTTTGAGAGGTATGCTTGGAATGCAGTGAAAGTTTCTTTTTTTAAATTATTATTTATCCTCTATACTTTCAGCAGAGATTGACAGAATTGTTGGCAGCAGGGAGTTTTGTGAAGCAGCGAACAGATGAGGCAATGATGAGATTTGTTGATTCTCATAAGGTGAATAGTCTACTTGTCAGTTTGTTATATTTAAGCTTGATTTTATTTCAGTGCTAATCAGTTTCTGATATGCAAGTTCTCATCTTGTGTTATCATCACCATTGCTCTATTCCATTTTGGTTCAACTTTCTTCTTTCTTTTGCTCTTGGTCTTTCCATTGTAACTTTGTTCTATAATGGCTAAAGGCTAAATACCTAGCCCAAGTCTAGCAAAGATTTGTAAATTCTGAAATTCTAAGAATTGTATGAGGAACATTTTTAATTAAAGATCAAAGTCCTTTATGCTCTAAAATTGTTTCTTTATTTGTTTTCTTTTTAAATTTCAGTTGTCTTCATCTTTTCTTAATTCAACACTTAAAATTCTAAAAATAAAATAAAGTAAAATAAACTAATAGATTTATTACTATTGTAAAATGGTGTATATAAGCTTCTTTCATTTTGTTTTTATTAGTACTTTTAAATAGGTACAAGATTTTGTTTATTTATTTTATTTGTTTTAGTTTTCTTGTTATTTATTATTTTTTTACTTAAAGAAAAATAAAGTGAGATCGGAAGAGCG